>CM037588.1:122177235-122464573 GCA_021018995.1 Chloranthus sessilifolius | reverse complement strand
TTGCCAAATATGAGAAGAAGAATTCTGAGCTTCTCAAGAAAAAATTGGCCAATGCTCAAGAGATACTCAAGGCCACCAAGGAACTCTCTGATGCCAACCTACTCTATGCTGCCAAACAAATTGATATATTGGAGAAAAAGGTTGCTTCCCTTACCTTTTAGCCATTTCACCTACCCTCTCGCTCTGTAACCCCTCCTGCACCTCTTCCACTCAATCTGTCCCCCTACAACTCAACCTCCTCCCACCCCGATGTGCACCTCCTCCCAGCTCAGGCCTCCCCCACTCCTTTGCCCCTCAAAAATCAAAAGGGCTCCCCCAAGAAGAAAGCCCTTTGCCAAAAAGATCTGCTCCCTCTGCTGCCCCTGCCAAGAAAGGAAAGAGGCCTATTGCCCAGTCTAAAGCCACACCTCTCACCGAACCACCACCCCAACCTGATACCTCTTTCACCTTACTATCAAAGGAAGAAAGGAGGAAGGCTGCTGCGGCTCTCGGATTGGATCCCACTGCCCTTTTTCCATCCGATTCAGATTCTGATTTTGTTACTGCTGTTGACCCCAAAGGAAAACAGCCCGCTGCCCAATCTGAGGAGGCAACGAAGAAGCTGCAACTGAGGGCTAAATCTAAAGGAAAAGCTAACTTATCTAAAGATGAGCTGAAAAACTTGGCTAACCTCTCTGAATGGACAGATTATGCCTGTAAATAGCTATGTAGTTTTGTTGTTTTCGTTTCCCCCTCACTTGTCTCATGTATTTATTTAGCTTGTCAATACAATTTTGTCTTCATGTAGTTTTGTTATTTTGTCTTTCTGTATCACTCTTTTCCCCCGCATGCCTCTCTCCTACTTTCATAGTGTAAAACAGTGAGGGCACTGTTTAGTTTAGGTTTGGGGGTATGGCATGTATGTATGTCAATAAATTAGTTACTTTTAGTACATCTAGGCTAAGAAGAAGTGTTTGGAATTAATTAGAATAAATTCTCACTGGATTTTTTGCAAAAAGAGGAAACTACGAAAACAACTATTTGAAACTGAAATAAGACGTAGTCCAACAGACTTCATGAGGCAAATGTCAACAATTTGTGGAAAATAATTTTGATGTGCAGTAAACCTGAAATGAGAGAAAATTGCGAAGACACACCCCTAAAAAATAGATGGAAGGCCATAGCCAGTGAGATTTGGGCCTGAAAAAGTTTTCTTGAAGAGTGCCTTGGCAATTCTTCTATTCTATGGACTGATTGGATCTAATTTTAATCACTAGAAGATAGGCAATCCCAAGTTAAAATAGCTTGATAGCATTCATGACATTGCGGACATGAAGTAAGGCCATCCCTTGGTCAGCTTGAGCTTAAAATGCCCCACCTTTGAACTGCCCTTGATGCACACCACTTGAGCCTTAAAAACAAAATCCCAATTTTCTTTGATAAAAACCAGAAATTTTAAACCCAAAACCTTTTGGCCTATTTCAGTTCAACCCCAATCTGAGAAATCAGGAAGAGGAAGGAGAAGCAAGGTTAGAGGAGCAAGGTGTTAAATCTGGTTGAAAGAAAGAAAAACACAGTTGGTGGTATTTGTGGTGCTTTAAAAAAAAAAAAAAAAAAAAGACCAAAAGAAAGAGAAAGAGAAGTCATTTCATTGAAATATTGAAAGGAAGAGAAGAAGCTGGCCACTTTGGCTTTGAAAATTCAAGAAATAGATGGAATTGTACTGAAATCAAGAAGGTGTTGCTAAACCACCTCCTTACCTTCACTGATTTCTCAATTTGAACCCCTTTTACCCTTTCATTTTGTTACAAACCTCATCCCTAAGCGACATTACAACCCAATAAAAAGACCTTACTGATCTGAAATAGATTGAGCTGTCATGTGGAGATAAGGATCTGTTTAATCTATGGTGAAAAGAGTCAGAAAATTTCAAAAATTAGAGCAATGCCTATGCTCATGCTTCCAGCTATATTTGAGGAATGTAACACCCTTCATTGTTGTTGTGAGTTAACAGCCCTGGTGAGACTTGGGCCTGAAATCCAATTTGATGGGAGTAGTATCAAAACGGAATTCTCAAATGAAAGGTGAGCCATGCATCAATCTTCAGACATAATACCTTGACATGAACTGATTGATGATGAAGGAATTACTGCAAAATTTCATGTTTTAAGTTGGTGACTTTTCTGAAAACCCTCAAGAACTGAAAAGATATGATGAGAATTTATTCTAGTTTACTGAAATTCGATGTAGCAGGATGTACTATTATTAACTAACTTTATTGGGGAAGTTTGTGGGTACTGTTAAGACCTGAAAAGTACCACTTTTCACCCCTTAACTTAGCCTTTGATTAGACCCTTAGCCATCAAATAAAGGTTTGTTAAGTATTTTTTGTAAGCAATAAATAGCAGTACAATAAGGCCAGGTATCCTGTTAAGGAACCCATGATTGGCACCAGAAGTCCCTCAGAAGAATGAGCCATGAATCCAGACCTGAGATAAGCCTTGCACAGCTGACAAAGCTCCAAAGGATTCAGGAATTTAGGCTTCGCGCAGTCCTCGCGAATTCCCAAGACTTCACAACAACTTCTCACGCAGTTGAGTGACAGACTAGCTTCAGAATCCTGCCTCGCGCAGTTGTCGCGTAGTAGCCGCGGGATGTAAATGTCAAGAGAACCTATCTCGCAGTTTAGAAAAGCCTCAAAGCTATCGCGAGGATCCTCGCGAAGATCTATCAAGAAATGGACTCTCGCGCAGCTCAGAAACTATCAAAGCCTCGCGAGGATCCTCGCGAAGTTCCATTAAGAACTGAACTTCTCGCGCAGTTCTCGTGCTATTTAAGAAGAAAGCAGCCTCGCGAAGCCAGAGTTAGCCTCGCAAAGATCTATTATGAAATGGAATGCTCGCGCAGTTCTCGTGCTATTCACAAGTAGTAATCCAAGCTACAAGCCCAATCCAGTGAGAACTTAACTATCTACCTCGCGACTGCTCAAAGCATCAAGAAGCTCCAACCTCGAGAGGTCTGAAGTTTTAATGCAAACTCAACCACACGAAGAACAAAGCTACCACGCGACGAGTCTGGGAAACGATGGCTACCTAGCGAAGATCGAACTTTAACCTTCCATCTCTTGATGAGAGGACTTTCAAAATTTCCAAGGACTAGGGTACGGAGTCCCATGCTCGAATCACCATGCACACGCCTCGAGGCATCCAAGGATCATTAAAAGGCCATGTGGCATCGCTACGTTTAGGGTTTCCTAACCCTAATGCGCCACCACACCTGCTATATAAACCCAAACTTGATTTAGGTTTAGGAGTCGAGACTTTATCAACGTCGGGATCGAGATCATTTTCTTTTACATTCTTCGTAGGTAAGTAGTTTTCTTTTTCTTTTTCTTTCTGTCCATAGTCCAGCACTTTCTGGCTACGCCTTTGTATGTGTTTTTGTACTAGTTTAATGGATGTTTTATAATAGGATATGTACTTTTATGGGATGTGAGTGAATGAGAGTTGCTCTGCAAGGTCGGCCTTGTGATCCACCATTGCTTTGGCTGGGATTCAAAGCAATGGAGGACTGATTCTAAGGATCCATTCAGATCCAAGTGACCTTTGTGTCTAGGCTATCATGGTCCGATACAGCCTTAGTCCCACCACAGGACCCACTAGATCTGAAATCCCCATGGGAGCCTGAGCTGGTAGGCTTTTGACCATGGTGGTGGCAGCAATATTACTGTTCTGTTTTGGACTCTATGAGGAGGATAGCCTCTGGGATAGTCTATGACCATTCAAGTGGACAAGCTATAGCCTTAGGGTGAAGCCAATCCGTAGGATCCAAGATGGATTCTTCTTCTCAGCCCATGTGCTTGTAGCCTTGTGGGAGATTGTACAGAGGCAGACTCCCCTATATTTGTGTGGACCCGCCATCAGATGTTAGATCTGATCTAGTTATAGAGATTGTAGGCTTGTGACTGGACCATTGTAGTCCCACTCAAGCAATGGACAACTAGATCGAAGGTTGTACTCAATCCTTCTTTGTTTCTATGTGCAGGCTAACATGGTCCTATACAGCCCTAGCCCCACACATAGAGATTTAGAGGTTGAGGTTCCCTATGGATTCTTGAGCTTGTAGCCTGGATGAAGTAGTGCCTATAATGATTAACTTGTTTTGACCCATCTCTGCACTGTGGTTCCCCTATGGGATAGTTTGTGACCATTTGAGTGGACAGGTTATAGCCTTAAGGGATTGGATCATGGCAGAGAGATGGGTTAGATTCTTTCTCCTCAGTGGTGATAACGTAGCCATTGGACAGGATTTCTATAACATCAGATCTGAATCTGAGTTATAAAACTCCTCTGATCTAGACCCAATAGCATACTTCTCACCCTTTTATATTTATTTTCCCACACTCCATCCATCTTCTCAACCCTTTATGTAGTTAATTCATTAGGCTACCTTAGGATATTTAGAATAAGTGACCCTAAACTCCCTTCCTTTTAGGACTGCCAGATCTGTAGTCAGATCTGGAGCGACTACTAGAGATGGCTCCCTTGGAGCCGTAGATCACCTTTTTCCTGTAGGACAAACTCTTACTTATCAAGACTTGCTACAATGGACCCTGTATCTTGCAGGTCTAGGATTTCTCAGTTGTGTTGATTCCATCCCCTGTTTTACTTTGATTTTAAATTGCTTTTACCACCAACAAATAAAGTAAGCACACTGGGAATCGCAACAGGTACCTTCACTGAAAACCCTCAGGAGACTTCACTCCTCCACTAGGGATCACCTAGGGGTTTAAAAGGCTTGGTGCATATGCTAAATGCATCTATGCTCCCTACGAAAGTAGCATTTTTATTTTCTTTTAATTCTCCTTTGCTCAGGGACTAGCAAAGTTTAGGTTTGGGGGTGTGTTAAGTGGTGAAAAATGCCACTTTTCACCCTATAACCTGACCATTGATAGACCTGTGAGCACACTAATAAGCTTTTGTCAAGTGCATTTTATAGACAGCAATAAAAGAACATATTAATGCAGAAAATCACTTAAGAATGCCTAAAAAGGGGCTATCTCTCAGCACAGGACAAACCCAGCAACAGCACACCAGAGGGTAGCACATCATTGGACCCTTGGAGCGCGCGGCTACAGCAGGGCAAGGTGAAGGAAGTGAGAACAGGCTGAAAGTGTCCTATCGATTGGTCACCTGAAGACTTTGATAGGAACTGAAAGCAAAGAAAGGAAGAATTCGTGCAGTTGAAGAAGTTTTTGATAGGATCTGAAGGCAGAAGAAGGAAGAATTCATGCGGATAGAGCAGCTCAATTGGATCCAAGAACCTATCGAGAAGCTGAAATGAATGAAGAAACTATCCTATCGAAAGCCTACCTGAGGCATCAAAGGAACCTATCGAATGGTTTCCTGAACCTATCGAGATGAAGACGCTGGAATAGAATCTATCGAAATGGTTCTCTAACCTGTCGAATACTCCAAGCCAAGGGCAGATGGAACATATGGAAGGGATCTGAGAACCTAGCAAAAGGACTAAAATGCTCTATTCTAACCTGTCAAAATCGTGTGCAGAACTTCTCAGAAATTCAGCTGTGCACATGTGATTCAGTGACCTGTTGCACGTAACTCGAGGCACTTGATGATCGACACGATGGCTCCAAAAGATGCTCTAGAAAGCCCTAAGCAACCCACGTGCTTTAACAGAACTCTAACAAATTCTAACGACCTTCTAGAAGGGAGTTTTGGCAGGAAAAATAAAGGAGAAAGCTATATATAGAGACCCCCAATTGCAATTGGGGAGGATGGAGATCTGAACCAAATTCTGGAGATTAGAGCTTGCAAAGAAATTCCATTTCCCTCCTTTAGCCCAACCATGGTTGGCTAAGTCCCTTGGAGTAGCATGGAGCGAAGTTAGATCTGCAATTGGGTAAGGTTAAGAGTGCTATTGTAGGTTCCTAGCTGCACAGACTACAGATCTGAGAGTATTTTCATTGTAGAGTGACCTTGTTTGTAATGGTAATGTTATTTTTAATGCTTTAATTAGATTTAAAGTTCCTTTGGTTCCATTTGGTGATCGATCGGATCTATGTAGAGGAGTCTGTATATCAGCTCACCCACTTAACTGGTAGACCTCTTGGATACTATCAGATCTTCGTAAATCTGATGCTCCTGTGATTCCTTGAGTCTGTGACCTGGGAATTGCAGCATCTGTAGTGGTTTTAATTATTTTAATTGATGCTCTGGCTTTGAAGGAGATCCCTAGGATGGTCTATGACCATTAAACTGGGCAGATCATAACCTTAAGATGAATCTAAGCTCAGGCCCCAATTGGATTCATCTGTTACAATCCATGGATTCGATAAAGTCTATAGGATGGTTTGTGACCATTAAAGTGGATAGATCATAGCCTTAAGACCAGGTGGATCCTGTGATTTGGAGTGGAATTTATATCCTGCAGCTGTGCTTATAGCCAGTTGAGGGAATTGTGTGCTCCGAACCTCTGTAGCATGATTAATCAAATTTGATTTCAGTGAAAACCAACCTCCAAGCTACTCTTCTCCCTTTTCTATTCTTTTTACCACTTTCTCCTGCAAGATCTAAGATCCTATATTTGATCCAAGTTAGCTTATGTTTAATTTTAGCTTAGTTTAAGTGACAATCCATTTCAAGCCTCTCCCCTGTCTTTTAGCTAAAATAGTAATAGTTAGGGTGCCAGATCTAATTCAAATATGGAGATTTATCATATTTTTAAACTAACCTCCCTGTGGACATTCCCTTATTCACCATTTTTGTAAAACTTGCTACAATAGACCCTGACTACTTGTAGGTCTGTGCGAGTGTGTCTGCCTAGGTTTATTGATGATTTTAGACCCTCATTTGAGGGAAGGCAAACACAACCAACAAGAGGCACCCTTCCAAACTTTCGATGGCATGTATGATACCCTTAGGGACCCTCTCAAAACCTTAGGAGTCATCTTCAACCCTTAGGAATCACCTAAGATGCCTTAGAACTCACCTCGAACCTTTCGAAACCAACCCCGACCTTTAGAAACCCTTCTGAACCCATACCTGACTTTCCCGAGCAATGGATAAAGAGTGGTGCACTGCGACTTATTGTGATCTTCTGTTATGATCAAATGATATACCATGGAAAAGTAGAAGTCTCCAGCTTTCCAACAAGCTAAGAATCATCCCAATCAGAGTTGTACATCAAAAGATATGATGCTTCGAAGGTTGAGACAAATTAGGGTTTGATTGGGGGATCCCTGTTGAACACTATTTTACTGCTCCTAAGCTTGGCACATCTATTAGTTGTGCCAGGCTTAGCTACAGTAACCCTAGGTTTTTGCCTCAAATTTCGAGATTGGGCTTTGACTTGTTGACCATCTTCATCCCCTGGGTGTGTTTTGTTTGTTCTGTTGCACCCATTCCTATTCTATTTGCAACCCTTTCAGTAACTTAAAGCTCTAACCTATCATCCACCATTGGAGCCAAGTTTCACACATTTCTAAGCTCCAAAAACCTTAGGAAACCTTAGATGGCTAGATTACCTAATTTCTAATCCCAATTAGCCTCTAAACACCCTCCTAACCTCTCTTTTTCCTATAAATAGAGAGGCACCCCCCCCTTTACAAAGGCTCAAAAATTTTCTCAAAATAGAGATTAAGAAACCTCTCTCTCTCTCTCCTCTAGTGTACTTTTTCATACAAATTCCAGAATTCATAAACCTTCTCCCAAGCGTTACCTTTTGACCAAAACCTCTAGGTTAGGTTTGTGCTACCCCCTAGACTTCCCTTTCTACATCTTAGCTATCCATCCTAGGAGTTAGAACCCTATTTGAAACCATTCAAGCCATCAAAAGCTCACCGAAGCCTTCCTACGCAAGGCTCCAAAGCGGTGCAACAAGGGCCCAAGAGCTCCGGCTCTCTCCTCTATTCCTCTACCTTCTCGGTTCTTCCTCCATCCTTTCATTTGTGCCAATTCATGAATTTTCGGAAGGAACTGAGGGGCACAAATAGGATTTGAGTGCCCTAAGGGCAAGAAGAGGACTTTTATGCTTCTTTTATTTATTTTTGTTTTGGTCATAAGTAGAGACTGCATTAAGCAGGTTGATCGGGTACCTAATACCTTCCCGATCGATAACCGAAGCCCCTACCCAAGAGCCTTTGGCATAGTTCGGATTCAGTGTCAATTTTTGGCACTTCGATACTCTTTAAATTTGATTTGGGTTTCCTGGGACACCAAAAGCTCCGGGTGGCAGCTCTAAAATTTTAAAGAGTGCACATCATCGCGACGGGATCGTCACGATTCTGACGATTGCACAGATGGCAACTCTGCTGGGGAGTAGCCAGTAGAGCTTCCCCTTGAATTTCACCATTTATTTTTATTTTCTAACCTAGTTTTATTGTTTTTTACTATTTTTTTACTCACCCGTCCGATTATGTCACTTTCTCACCCCTACATTTATGTCATTTACGAGCATTAGCCAATTAGCGGGCCAACTTGCGCGTAGTCTTTAATTTTCTTTACATTTCCGTTATTTTAGGCGCATTAGCTTATTGGCGGGCCTACTTGTGCATTGTCCTTCAAATTCCTTTACGTTTACGTAATTTAAAGTGCCTTTGCTATTTGGGGGCCTATGTGCGCACTTCAATTTTTGCAATCATATTACAAATTGTAGACGCCAGCCCGTAGAGGTGGCACGGGATCATCACCCCTGGTCTTTGAACTCTAAGCAAACTCCCTTTAAAAGTTAAAACTAAAATTGAACTAACAAAGGGGACTTAATCAATTTTTGCAGGGTAGATTTTTACGGGTTGGGCTGTTCTAGGCACACATACAATCTCCCGGGTCTTAATGCGACGGCAGCCCCTAGTGGTGATGATCCGGAAAAGTCCCAGCCCACCTAGTACCAACCTTAAAACCCAGGGAAAGGTGAGCGTTAGCAGACCCGCACCGGCCTTATAACCCTTAGGATCAGTGAGGAGAGACCCGGTTCATTAAAGCAATCAGTCCCCGGAAGCACAGCTTCCAAAAAAACCAGCTTTGAAGACTCATTTCGGGATGAAAACCTTGTTGTCATAAACTGTCTAGCTCCATTTTTTCCTGAAGCCACTAATACATGCGGCAAAGAAAAAATTCCCAGAAGTGCACCAGCGCATGTATTAGTTGCGCCACCCTTAAATCTAGGTATTTTTGAACTGGCGCATCTAATAGTTGTGCCAGCACTATGTTAGATAGTTGCAGCCCGAATCTGTGGCCTATTTCACCTTCCGATGTCCCCGATTAGTGATTTTAGTGCCTCTGTCTAGGCCCTCGCCAATCAAGAGAATGTGACTTCTTTTTGACTCGTTTCGAGGATCGGGTTGGTTGCATTGGTTTCTGTGCCTTCAATAGATCAAGGGGATTTCCTTTGATTCTTCCGAAGCGCTTCGGAGCCTTTGCCGCGGAACCTATTTAGGGTACGAGAACCACCCGAAAAGGGAATTCAAAAGGCCCCAGAATTCTAAATCTTTTCACTGATAAAATTTCAAAAAAATTATAAAAATGAAAAGAGTTTTGTTGGTGCCAGCACAACGGCATCATCGTACCTCCGTCTCCCGTAGGGGAAGGAGGAAGCTTTATGGGCCCCACCCGAGGCACCCGTACCGTACCCAAAACCAAGCCATGTAGTGGGCTGCAGATCCGGCATACGCCAATCCCGACTCATCCCCACAACATTCCCCAACTCACTCCCATGCTAAGGAGATACTCACATCTATCCCCCTCACCCAAGCACCCTTTACCGTCGCTGGACCCTTTGGAGCACCCATATTCCCTTCCACATCCGCCCAAAATTTGTTCCAACCTCCACCCACATTTACTCAAAACCCATCCACATCAACCCCCCATTCCCCATCATTTTCCCAAGCCATGCCCATTTCCCCATCCATGGCCATCCCTAATCCATCTCATCCTCCATTCACACCCATTCAAAGCACGGCCTAATCCTCCACCTTCACCAATATACCCTATTTCTCATCCGCCCGACGCGTACCCAATTCACCCGCATCTACCCATGCCGCATCCGATCCCCCATACATCCCTCCATCTACCCAGGTCATGCCCATTTTCACCAGGGCCATGACCAACTTTTCCTTTCATCCCCCACATCCATGCCCCATTCTTCATCCTAACATAGACCCGATCCACCCCCATTCCCAAATTCCCCACCTCATTTATCCAACCCACCCCATATCCCACCACGTACCCGGGTCATGCCCAATTTTATAGGGGCCATGCCCAATTTTCCTTCCTCATCCACTCCATCCATACCCCTCCAACCTTTAAATACACCATCTCCATCTGATCCCCCTTCCATGGCCATGATAGAGGAGATGGCCCAAGCCTACACTAGGTGGAAGGCCTCTTAAAACACCCCCTCTCATCCACACTACACATCCCTGGATTCATCTCATACCCTTTCAAGCCTCCATGCCTTATTCCCCCATGACCCCCATCAAACACCCATCATCTACACCATCCAAACTCCCATTACCCACATACCCCAAGGCCCAATGGCCCAAACCCCATCATCCATACCCATCAAGTGCCCATGGCCTAGACCCACCAAAGGCCCATGGCCCAAACCCATTAGATCCAAGCCCAAACCCATCAATGGCCCATGGCCCAGACCCACCGAGGGCCCATGGTCTACACCCACCAAGGGCCCATGTCCCAAACCCATCAATGGCCCATGACCAGACCCATCAAGGGCCCATGCTCCAGATCCATCAAGGCCCACTGGACTAAACCTTTCATGACCAAGGCATTATGGCCCAATCTCCCCAAGGCCCCATAGGCCAAACCCAAGGCCTTGTAGCCCAACCCTCCCAAGGCTTTATGGTCCAACCCCAAGCTCAGCAAGACCCTAGCCTTGGAGTCTCACACCCATACCTTCCACAATTCCTTCCAAATTTCATTCACCCTCAACCCGCACACCCGGCTCAAACCCATACCCTACATCAACCTCAATTCACCCATATCCCTCCATCCCAAAGTCAATTCCAAACTTTCCCCCATACCCAATGGCCTCATCAGACCCCACCCCAAAATCTGACTTCCACTCATCCCATCACCCAACAAACCTTCCCTCACATTCAATGGACTCACCTAACCCCCATACAGATGATTCCCATCTAGTCCATTCAACACCAACAAGAGAATCCTGCCCTCACTGCACCTTATGTAGATCAGTAGTATGAAGAGGGCAAGATTAGGAACAGTGGTGCTTATGTCGGGGCATTGCCCAGTACCAATCCTCCACCTATATTTACCCACCCCCCTGATAGCCCAGAGTGAAGCCCAACCGACTATTGAGAGAACGGCCCACATCTCCAAGGAGTTAGAGTAGTTGAAAGAACAGCTTGACAAAATTTAGAAGTAGCTGTTGAAGATGGGTGGTGCTAAAATCTACGTCACGGACTTCTCAGATTTGTGTTTGTTGGCTGAGCTCCCCTTGCCTCCAAAATTTAAAATGCTGGTTTTATACAAGTACAATGACACCGGCAATCCCATAGCACACCTCAAGTCTTATTATGGGGACATGTGCCAGTATGGAGGGGACGAAAGACTATTAATAAAGGTCTTTCATAAAAGATTGACTTGTCCGGCCTTGAGGTGGTTCACGTCATTGGAGCCATCTATGATAAAGACATGGAAAGACTTTACGCATTTGTTTCAAGAACAATATGTCTCCAATATAGACATTGAACTGCGCAAGTTAGACTTGGCCCAATTGCAATGAAACCTTCAACAATTACTTAGGGCATTGGAGAGTATTGGCAGCTCAGGTTAAAAGCAGGATACCTGATGACCAGCAGATAGAAATGATTTCTAAAAATACTTTACCAGTGATCTTGAACTTTCTAGTGTACCAGCACCAGTCCAGCTTTGCTGACGTGGTACGAAATGACAACCATTATGAAATATTGATAATAGGACAAGTGATGGCTCCCAATGCCATTTCATTTTCGGATGCAGATTTACCAGAAGAGGGAAACAATCACTTAAAATCTTTAAATATTATGGTTGAGTCCAGAAATATGACAATCCCTTTGGTTTTAATCGATAATGGGTATGCGTTAAATGTATGCCCGCTGAGAACGACTATAAAAATTGGGGTAGATTCATGCATGTTGAGACCTATGAGAACTAGTGCTCGTGGTATTGATAATACGAGAAGGAAGATAATGGGAGAAGTTTACCTTGAGCTCGTGATCGGGCCAATGACCTTCTCCATACTCTTCCAAGTGATAGACATCAAGTCCTCATTTAACTTGTTGCTAGGACGCCCATGGTTACACGAAGTT
The DNA here is from genome assembly GCA_021018995.1 of Chloranthus sessilifolius. Lineage (NCBI taxonomy): Eukaryota > Viridiplantae > Streptophyta > Magnoliopsida > Chloranthales > Chloranthaceae > Chloranthus > Chloranthus sessilifolius. The sequence goes on along the minus strand of CM037588.1, from coordinate 122,452,248 downwards.
GGAGCGATACCATCCACCCTCCATCAGAATCTTAAATTCATATCCGGGTAGAAAGTTATCATGATAATCGGTGAGGGCATGACGAGAGGGAGAAGGCCACCCACAGCATAAAGAATCCAAAAATATTGGATGTACCACATACTGATGAGGGCATCGACCTCCATAGTTTTGAATATGAGGTGTCAACAGTTATACCAGAGCCCCCGAAAAGCATCATTTTAAAAACCAATGGAGGAATGGAGGTCGTAGTAGCAATGCTCCAAAAATGGAGTTATCAAAAAGGAAGAGGACTTGGGCCCAGACTGCAAGGTAGAAGAGAGCCGGTCACAGCCAAAGGTCAGAAAGTTTTGTTTGGGTTAGGTTACAAACCCACGGAAGAAGAGGTTCGAGAGGCTAAGGAGAAAGCCCGAGCTACGGTGGCTGCAAGAGCTAGGGGATACACATAGAAGAGAAACCCCGTCTTAGGCCTCACATCAGAGATTCATTCGTGAGTGTCGCGATCGTGAAGATTGATCAGAATGGGGCAACCCAATTAACCCCATAAAAACTTGTGGCACTAGTCCATCCCACCAATCCCTAGATTACCCTTCCTGACCTGGAAATAGACCTGGCTGCATTGTCCCTCTTTGAAGAGTGATGTCCCGTACCTAAACAATCTCTCCCTGTGGTAAATCACCACAAAATTGGGTTGACATTTGAGGACATAATCTCAGACGAATCCGAGATCAATATGATGGAAGCTAACTCCAATGAGCTATATCAATCAGCACCCTCAATCCAAATAGGAAAAGGAGTGGCCCCTCAGGTACGCAATTGGGCATCTTCGCCCCAAACCCTGGAAGCGGGAAGTGGCCTAAATTTCGGCACCCATTTTTCAAAAAAAAACAACCTATAAAAAGTGAGATAAGCCCTTGGCAGGCAATATCGTGTATATATAGGGACCCGCCTTGCCAAGAGCCCATTTCAGAAGAAAACAAAAATTCCAAAAACATAGAGAAAATAACAAATCCAAAAATATTGTCTTTCAAAATTCTGAAGAAAATCCCACAAAAAGATGCCTTAATCAAAATGCCCGTCCCATGTGAAATTGACCCCTTTCCTGTAGAAACACAAGAAGAGGTAGGAATTACGAGTCTGGATGAGGATGTCCCTTTTAAGGAGCTCCCTAATGAGCTCCTTGACCAGTTTGCTGACTTTGAACATGGCCCTAACCCCATTTTTGAAGAAACAGAGGATGTCAATCTAGGGACTGAGGAGATTTCTTGAATTACCAAGATTGGAACGTCGCTATCTCTCGAAGAAAGAAAAAGCATGATCGATTTCCTTCGGTGATATCAAGGCATTTTTGTCTGATCGTACGAGGACATGCCTGGTTTGGACACTGATTTGGTCGAGCATGAGTTGCCTCTCTACCCTAATATCAAGCCTGTCAAGCAGAAGTTGAGACGACTCCGACTCGAGTGGATGCTAAAGGTGAAGGATGAGGTCGTCAAATAGTATGATGTAAGATTTCTCTTGGTCTCTAAGTACACACAATGGCTAGCCAATATCGTCCCAGTGCCAAAGAAAGATGAAAAGGTCTGCATGTGCATTGACTTTAGAAATTTGAATAGAGTAAGCCCCAAAGATGACTTCCCATAGCCTCACATCGACATCTTGGTCGATAATACTGCTAAGCACGGGATGCTCTCATTCATGGACGGATTCTCAAGATATAATCAAATCAAGATGGCAGAAGCAGATTGAGAGAAGACAATGTTTATCACCCCTTGGGGAACCTTCTGTTGTTGTGTCATACCATTTGGGCTAAAGAATGTCAGGGTAATGTATTAGAGAGCAATGACGACATTGTTTCATGACATGATGCATCGAGAGATTGAGGTGTATGTCGATGATATGATAGCTAAGTCACCAGAGCGAAGCGATCACTTGATCAACCTCCAGAAGCTGTTTGAGAGGCTGAGAAAGTACAGGTTATATCTGAATCCACAGAAGTGTGCATTTGGTGTTATGTCTAAAAAATTGTTAGGATTCATCGTCAGTAAGAGAGGTATCAAAGTTGACCCAGTCAAAGTAAATGCCATGACAAAAATGACGTCGCCATCTACTGAGAAAGAAGTTAGAGGGTTATTGGGTAGGATACAGTATATTAGCCGATTCATTACATAGCTAACACCTATCTGCACGCCGAACTTCAAGCTACTAAGGAAAAATTCACTCGTTGAGTGGAACGATGATTTTCAGGCAGCATTCAATAAAATCAAAAGCTACCTCCTCAACACACCTGTGTTGGTACTACCCTAGCCGGGGAGACCACTCTTGATGTATCTCTCCATGACGGAAGTTTCGATGGGATGTGTCTTAGGGCAGCATGACGAGACGGGAAGACAAGAGTAGGCTATCTACTATCTGAGCATAATGTTTACTGACTACGAGACGTGCTATTCTCATCTGGAGAAAGCATGCCTGGTTCTTGTATGGGCCACATAGAGGCTTCACTGCTAGTTGTTATCCTAGGCCGTTCTACTTCTAGCACACATGGATCCATTGAAGTACCTGTTTGAAAAGCCAACTCTTACTAGGCGAACTGCACACTGGCAGCTTCTCTTACCAGAATTTGACATCACCTATGTCACCCAAAAGTGGATCAAGGGGCAAGCACTCGCCGATTACCTTGCCGAAAATCCATTACTTGACTATGAGCCTTTAAGGACATAATTCTCTGATGAAGACATCATGTTCCTGACAGAGGACGATACAGAAGAAGCAGAGAAATCTTGGGTAATGCATTTTGATGGGGCAGTAAATGTCGATGGCCAGGGTGTTGGCGCTATTCTGATTTTGCCAAAAGGGTCACACGTACCAGTTTCTATCAAACTAAACTTCCCATGCACAAATAACATGGCCGAGTATGAAGCCTGTGCAGCTGGACTACAGCCACTCTCGATCTGAATGTAACTCCCCTTCGAGTGTTTAGCGATTCGTAGTTAATCATATGTCAAACAAATGGGGATTAGAAAATGAAAAATGAGAAATTGATCCCTTACCATGAGCACCTCGAGGATCTGATAGCTTGTTTCAAGGATGTGACATTCTCATATGTCCCGCGGATAAGGAATCGCTTCGCCGACGTGTTAGCCACTTTAGCGTCAATGGTAGAAATCCCGTACGGAGTTGAGATGAAACTGATCATGATTGAATAGAGGAACGAGCCGGCCTTCTGCCTCTAGATTGAAGAACCGACAAAGCCAGATGATGAGCCAACATGGTTCTCAGATATCAAGAATTTCCTCGAGACTCATGCTTTCCCTAAGGATACTTCCAAGACGGACCGGTGGACCATTCAACGTCTCGCGACAGGCTACGTCATCTACAGTGACTACCTTTACAAGCAATCCTATAATAACATATTGCTTCGGTGTCTTATTGAAAGCGATGCGATCAACATTATGAAGAGATTCACAAGGGAGTATGCGGGGCCCACGTCAGCGAGCACATGCTTGCTAGGAAGATCCAACCGCAAGGATACTTCTGGACCACTATGGGGTCTGATTACTGCATGCACGTTCAGAAATGCTATAAGTGCCAAGAGCACTCAAGTCTGATACACGCTCCAGCCATCGATCTACACATCATGACCACTCCTTGTCAATTTTCCACCTGGGGCCTCGACATTGTCTGAATGATTAACCTGAAAGCCTCAAACAGACATCGATTCATCTTGGTCGCTATTGAATACTTCACCAAGTGGGTAGTGGCAACGTCATATGCAAACATCACGGCCAGTCATGTCGAGAAGTTCATCAAAAACAATAATGTGTGCCAATTTGGAGTACCCAAGGATATCATCATGGACAATGACACCAACTTTGCGAATAAGCACATCAGGGCCTTCTGTGAGCCGTACAAAATCAAGCACCATCTCTCGTCACCTTATCAGCCTCAAACCAATGGAGCCATAGAGGCTGCTAACAAGACAGTCATTCGCATCCTCGAGAAAATGGTAGTCACTTATTGAGATTGGAGCAAGATGTTACTATTTACATTATGGGCCTATAGAACATTGATCCGTACCGCTACAGGGCAACACCATTTTTCCTTGTGAATGGAATCGAGGCCATCCTACCAGTAGAGGTTGAAGTACCCTCACTCCGAATCCTCATGGAATCAGGCTTATCTGAAGCTAAAAGAGAGAGATCCCTCTTTGATCAGCTAAACTTACTGGACGAGAAAAGGCTCCTTGCCTTGTGTCATCCCAAGTTTACCTGGGGTGACTCGCACGCACTTACAATAAACGTGTTCGTGGTCGAGATTTGAAGGTAGGGGACATTGTGCTAAAGAAGATCTTTCCATCCCTTCACGCCGATCTGAGAGGGAAATTCAAGCCAAATTGGGAAGGACCTTATGTCATTAAGGAGGTACTGTCGGGATATGCCATCCGTCTCGCCACCATGGACGGAGATCACTTTCCTGAGCCCATCAATGCTGGATATGTCAGATGGTTCTACACTTAATCTATCACGACAAGGTAAGTATTGCTGAAATAGATACGTGACTACTTAAGAACCACACAAAAGAGGCCATCATTCAAAACCCAATAGCCAAAAAGCATCCCTGAAACGATCATATCTTTTGCTACATCATTTGAGCCTTGGCCTTTCTTTTAATAAACCCCTTTCCTAAAAAAGAAAAAGTGAGTACATATACCAAAAAAGATGAAGTAGAATTGCTATCAAAAATAAAAAAATCGAAAAGCAAAACATCAAAAAGAGATTGCCTGAAATAAAACAAAGGAAAAAGAAAAGAAATAGAAGAATCATGGGGCATGTACAGTAAAATCCCCTAAGGAAGAAAGTATGTTGTGGAAAACTTAAACCGTATCAAGGAAACCTTTTTTAGCTCAGCATACCTTCAAATCCTAACCTGACACATGGCCAAGCTACACCTTCAAGAAAGCCCTCTTTTAAAGTTCACGAGCAGTCATAATATCTGTTAAGTCAATACGAGCCGAGTTGTGAGACGACACCAGAACCTTGTCTAGCCGGCTATGACAGAGTCGACGTCTATGTCGTGGCCTTCGAAAAATAAAAGAAAATTAAGAAAAAATATATATATACAAGCTCAAATCAAGATGGACGTAGTGAAACCTGAAAGGGCGCTATGAGTAAAAAGAGCGAGTTTGTGCAGACCAGGCAAAAACCTAAAAGGGTGCTTGTGGTAAGAAAGCTAAACCCATGGACTTGGTGAAAACCTAAATGGGCGTCATGGGTAAAAAGAGGGCCATAACGGGCATGACGAACCCACCTTGGGCATTGTGAGTAAAAAGGGGATTAAAAAGAAAAATTTAACAGGAAAGGTTTGAAAAAGATTGATGAGATTGATGATCAAGGAACCTTTTGGTCACTCTCCTTGCTACCCATTTCTGGCTGGGCCGCTCATGTCAGTTCAAATCAAGCCCCAATCGGAATTGTCTTTGTGAAACTGCTTTGTCAAACATATGACCCGAGGTAAAGTGAATAGGCTTTGACTCGATCCAAAGGGATTAATGTTCCGGCCTTGGTAAAACTGCTGAAACTCGCCCAGATCTAATCATATATAGGGATTCGACCATGCTCAAAAGGGGACCCGAGATCTCACCCTGTGGTTAAGGCATCAAACCAAAAAAAAAAAAAAAAAAAGAACAAAAAAAAGATTTTTAGATTACCCTTTTCCATTTTACAACTATATAATGCTTACACCACATCCCAAAAAAATAATCGGTGTGGTGTTTTAGTTTTCTTTTTACAAAAACATAGAAAAAAGCAAAAACATAAACAAAATATATATATCCAAAAAATCTGTGTATCTGATTAGAAGTTTCTTACGCCCCTTCCTGTGAACCTAATCTATGCAAAAAGATATATGTGCAGGAGGGAATCAACGGCCCAGCTTATGCTTCAAGGTACTAATCTCTGCTTGAAAACCATCCTCTCGGACATTCCACTCAGTCTTCCAGCGACCATGAAGACTCTTATACCAGTTCCGGGAAGCATCGGTAGCCGCAAGAGCAATATTCAAGGCTCCTTCCAAACGAAGGACCTCACATTCAGCTATGCTTCTCGGTCTCTCACTACCTTTGTCTCTTGTGAAAAAGCTCTTACAGGACCATCTTCTCATCATTCGACTCAATGCAAACTCGAGCATCGTCTCCTTCTTCACCGGGGCCCTCTCATATCAACGCTCTGCACGATCCGGATGATTAGCGGGAGGTCGACCAATAGCTAAGCCTTGTTCTCTGGGGAAGACTGAACTGAATCTCCCTGCTCCATGTCACACATCAGGGTCGACTAACACATCTCCCAAAGACCAACAATCTGATCCATGTCCCCAAAGGACCCCCTAGAAAAGATCAAATCACATAAAGGGAGTTTCGCTTCGTAAGGCACCTGCTGAGAGCAGCGAAACTGATGCAGCACCCAAAATGGGAAGTAGAAGGTGTTAGCAGTCAATACTAGGAGGGTGATGCCCTCATGATCTCTGGAACGAACTACTGGAAAAGTCTGATCCAACCAAGAAAGTCTCCATATCAGCTCTGCATCAATCAGCCAAAGCTTCAACTCTGATATATCTCCCTGAGGTTGCAGGTGGCACCTACCTAAAAAGCATCGGACCACCTCACCTCGAACGACATAAAAGTGAGGCACGGGTCCCAAGATAGTGAGATGCTCACCTAACCAGACCTGGAATAGCAAAGGACATCCCCTGAGGCTCTCCACCTAGCCCAGAGCGAATGTGTCAAGGCACCGATATAGTTCAGCAAGGATCAGATGCATCACTGATTGGCCCTCTTCCAACTCGGTCAAAATGTCGTAGAGAGCCAGAGAGAAGCTCTCTTCCCCAGTGAAGAAAAGGACTTTCAAGATGAGATCGAGAGCAAAGGCTTTCACGTTGAAGATGTTCCTAACCGACAATTTTTGAAGACTTTGTCATTAAAAAGTTCTTTGAGGAATTTGATTGAACACCTTGTGGGCCCCCCAATGAGACTTTTCTCATATTCAGATTTCTTCAAGCCTAGGGTAAGGTGAACGGCCTTAGAATAGCCCAGTTTCGACATGAATCTTACAAGGTCTCTGTCGAGATTCAAGCCTGACAGATTGGATAACTCTTCAAGAGTAGGAGATAGTTCTCGCTTCCCAAAATGAAATACATGCGCATTTACATCCCAAAACTAGGTCGTCGCATGAAGTAGGTCCCATCGTCGAGGAACCTCAAGAAAGAAGGAAATACAGGATAGTCCAAGCCGCTCTAGATCTATGAGCTCGCTCTCATTCATGCTCCCAAGCCAACTTTTGAGAAAATTAGGCCTCAAGCCTAAAGAAGGGAGTAAATTGGTTCCGAACCCTCCATGTAAGTGAGGGTTGAAAAGCGGGTCCATTGACGTACAAAGATTTTCCAAGAATATAAAATTCAATGTATGACAATGGACCCACCCTTGGCAAAGCAAGGAGAGAAAGAAATAATAGAAAATTCCAAGCCAAAGAGAAAAGAGAGAGAAAATGACCTTTCTCGGGCATATAAAGGGCCCACTGCTCACAGGTTGCACCTGGCGCATGTATAACATGTGGCAATGTAAATCCTCCTAGGATTGGCCTAACGCATGTAATACATGCCCTAGACCAATCTGGCCCTTTTTCATGAAAAAATGAAGTTTTTGAGGGGGAGTTTTTTGTCTTTGCTAGACCCCCTAGCCAGCTTACCTACTATTTCTTGCCCTGATTACTTTGAGAGACATAAAAAATGAAAATGCACCTAACTTACAAATGGTTGTTTGTGCAGAAAAAATCCACACCAAGGCATGTGACCTTAAGGGCCAATTTACAAGCAATCATCAAACCATCTTGCAAGCAATCCAATACAATACAAGGGAATCAAAGCATGCATTGGAAAGGGAAAGGGCACTAAACATTTTCCAAATAGAAGACCATCCAAAAAGTGCCATAATTATCTGTTACAAATTGTTTAAATCCCAAAATATCATCCCAATGTGTTTGAAAATTTCAGAATGCAGATACTAAGCCTAGTCCTTGCTGGCACCCTTCGATTTCTTTTGCCGGCACGAGGAGCTTTGAAAGGTCCACATATCTCCTACTTGGGACCACGCATGTGAAAGCCGACTAAGTAGAGAGCACGATTCTTTGTCACGTGCATGCTACAAGTCATAGCGGAGGTCACAAATCAGGATCAATTGAAAGACAAAGATGGTAAAGCAGTGAGGAAAATAGATCAGCAGAATACTAATCACCTCCACATCCCGGAGATTGGTGATGTTGCGATAGTACGCGGCATGGTCCATGGCCGATTCAAAGTTCTACATTCAAAAGTGGAAAGGATGTTAGTTACCCGGCCTATAAACAAACACGGACATTTCTTAAAAGAGCAGAGGATTGATCATGAAAAGTCTTACCCCCAGAACCACCTCAGGAGGAGGAACCCAAACCGTTTCAGCTGAAAGGCGGGCATGCCTATCTACATATGCGCATAGATCTGAAAGAAAGCCATCTTCATGGTGCTTAAAAGTCCCATGAACCACGACAAGTAAACAACCTAAGCCACCCATACGAGAGGAGCCTGAAGGATCGGCATCGGAAGGACTAGCATCTAAGGGACCTGCCCCTGAAGCATCAGTATTACCCGCTGTCGCTCCCCCTTCATCATCTGAATCACCGCCCAATCCAAACTGTAAAAAGATAATAATTTATTCCGTTAGTAGAAATCACGGATTAATCAAGACTGAGGAACCAATCTAGAAGAGAGGGGAGAAATACCTGAGAGCGCGGGCCGCTAAAGCCAAGAAATTAACGTCAGGGATGAAGCGCAAAAGAATAAACCGATATGGCAAGGACTCGTACCACGTCTGATAGTCTCCAGGCATAAGAAAGGCATTGATGGGGATCCCATTTTGAAGGAAGGCCACAGTGAGCTCCTCAATACTATCTACGGGATCCATGACATCTGTGGTAGGATCCAAGGGTATGTCAGGATAGCCTTGGCACTGATGAACTACCTGCTCCCCTAGGTAGTAGGCCTTGGCCCATGCCCCATAGAAAATTATGACACGACGGTCGTTGAAAAGGCGAGATGGACCTACAACAGCTTGGTCCCAAAAAGGAGAGCCAATGTATGGGTCATATATGACCTGCCCAAGTCAAGAAGGGGCCAATCGGTTAAGAATGCAGCATAATAACAAAGGAGAATTACTGTACTGAAATGAAAAAGAGGAGAAAAGGCCTTACCTGCTTAGGGATTATCAGATCAAATTGGGACCTCAGGCCCATCTCCAGATGCTTCATGCCCACATCTTGGCGCCGGTGTTTGTTCCAGTTGCTTAAAAGGGGGTAAGTATATATCTCGGATTGAAGAAGCGGGTGTCCGAGTTGAAAATACAGGTACGCCCGTGCCTTAAGAGAGTTAGAAAAAGAGGTACGCCCGTGCCTTAAAAGATAAGTCAATAGCATACAACAATTATCCAAATAAAAGAAAAAGAGTTAGAGATTACCTCCAGAGCAGGCCAAACTCCGACGACAGACTTTGCATTTCCCACGGAGACTCAGATGAGGTTGGACATCAACACAGCCTTGCCAGCCCTACCCCAGTCATATCTATGCACGTCGTTCTAGTTATCCATGAGGCTGAGCAAGGCCAGGGAGACCTGTCCACTACTGGCACTAGCAAAGAGGGTCTTGCCCAGTAGCAGGAGGAGCGAGATGCGAGCCAACACAATCGCGCGCTTGGGCTCAATATAAATCTCCACGTCTGGCTGCTCCAGGTCTACCAACTCGTCCAGCCTTAATAAGATCGGACAGCCAGGACATTTTGACCTCAGCACCATGCCGACTTGTGGAAGGGGGATAAGCCCCTATCGATCGAGTCATATCATCTCGGCTGGGCACTGCAGGGTTGGCTATTGGAATGCCCCTATCCTAATCCCTGTAATCATAGTCCAATCCACGGGCGTCAAGGTCATCTCAGCAAAGGCCATGTGAAAGGACATAGTCTCCGGATGGAATATCTCAATAAGAGCCCTCAGGCAGGCTGCGTCAGCCCACATAGCGGGGCATGATAGGAACTCTCTGAACCCGGCCTGCTCGAGCGAGAACTTCACAACCGGTGGGATGTACTGATAGAACCACTGAAAATCCAACCAGCTCCCTCGGAATACAATGTGGGGCAAGTCCTACGTCACAAGAGAGAAAGATGCATCTGGTCATGGAAATAGAGCAAAACTGCACAAGGAGAAATAACTGAACTTATCCCTTTACCTTGCCCGCAATGCCGAAATTTCAAATGTGCATATACTACTGATTGAGGAGACCTGCATGGGTGGCCTCTCCCTGCATTTCGTACCATAAGCTGACAGGGCGTTCCACTGAAATGAATCATTCTCCCCTGGGACCAAAGGTCACTTCTGGTTCCTCTTCTTGCTCTTCCTCCAATATGTATTCCTCATCGCCGGACATTCTAGGGTAAATACAGGCCAAAATGTTAGGGCTGATCAGTGATAAAAGAACCATTGTGCTATAGATCAAGGGAAGGTAAGTATGCTCATCCCTTTCTTTTGCTTTCAAAAACAAAATCAAAAACAAAAAAAAATGCCTTTCTTTTACTTTCAAATTCAAAAACAAAAACATCAATCAAAACCAAAAAAATGCCTTTCTTTTACTTTCAAAATCAAAAACAAAAAAAATTAATCAATCAAAAACAAAAAAAAATGCCTTTCTTTTATTTTCGAAATCAAAAACAAAAAAAATCAATCAAAAACAAAAAAAAAATGCCTTTCTTTTGCTTTCAAAAACAAAATCAAAAACAAAAAAAATGCCTTTCTTTTACTAGAAAAAATAAAATCAAAAACCAAAAAAAATTCCTTTCCTTATCTTTATAAAATAAAAAATACAAAAATCCCTTTCTTTTATGTACAAAAATAAGACACCAAAATCTCTACTTTCTTTTAAGTTAAAAAATAAACCAAACTACAAAAAAAATCTTTCCCTTTCTATGTGCACAAATAAAAACACAAAAAATAGATATCTGTCCTAATCAAATTCATAAAAAAACAAAAATAGGGCATCATTAGAGCAATATCATCAAACTCGTCACCAATAGGCATGCTTACAAGAAGAATAAACCATTTATCATCTAAAAATGCAAGATCATGATTACAGTTGCAAGAAAAATCAAGAAATATCAAATCAAATTGGTTTTAAATGGTTACCTTTGAAGAAAAATGGGTCTTTGATCTAGCATGGAGCAGGCGATTAATCGGCACAAGCAATTGCCAGCAATGAAGCATGCTTAGAGGCAATGTAAAGGAACGGTAGGAGGAGGTCTATTTTTCAGTTTTGGAAGAGGAAAGAAGAAATTTTTGAAAACCAACCCCTTTTGCCCGAACTCGGGCCTCTTTAAAAATGCCCCCAACCAGGTTTCGCGCATGAAATACATGCGCCAAGAGAATTTTGGCCCCCAGTTGGTTTCGCACAACTAATAGTTGCACCAGGCTACTTTTTGGCTGGGTTTTGGCTTGGTGTGGGTCACACACACATAGCCTAGTCCCTTTTTTATTTTTGTTTTGTACCCCCAGCAAGTGCACATGCTCCCAAGCGACATATCGATCTCCATTCGACTTGCCCAGGATGTTGTGCTAGAATAAATGGATCGAGATCGATGAGCATGCTCCAAGAATCCCAATCATACAACTCAAAATCCAAAAAAGAACACATAAAACGATAACATCAAAAATCCAAAAAAATCACATAAAATGATAACTTAAAAATTCAAAAAAATCCACATAAAATGATAAAGAAAATCACAAAAATAATTCACATAAAATGATAGAATAAAATCACATGAAGTGATAGAATAAAATAGATTAAAGTGATAGATTAAAATCACATAAAATGATAAACATCGAAAATCCAAAAAAATCACATAAAATGATAACATAAAAAGTAAAAAAAATTCATAAAATAACAATAAATATGCGTTTTGAAAAGGCAAAGACATACTCCCAAAAGCGTTGCGCCATCTATTATCCACGGGTAGTCGTGCTATATCAACTTCGGGATCGTTGGGTACGCCCAAAGACCTTGAACCCTACTTCACAGGGCACCCTGACGGTCGAACGGGCAATTAATATCTTGGATGATTGGGCACAAATAGTGGATCTTCGTGTATTTGCTTCACGCCTATCTTTAAGTATGAGTCGATCACCCTCTTACTTACGGAGCCATTTTATTCAGAATGAATCTTGAACATCAAGCACCTTCAAACCATCTTGAGAAGTGAACATTTTTCCCAGCTAGTGGGCTATCACAACTCATTCCATCTCGGTTATGCCCAGTAATGTCGCTAAGCGCTTGGGGACCGATTACCTTAGGAAACAGATGTTTTTCCCGACATACAGGGCTTTCGTTTACTCACCATGTTACTCACCTGATGTTTGAGGTTCATTTTGAATACAACGAACCTGTCAGTAATGCCTTGGGCCTCTTCGGATGTCTCTTGTCTTTGGCATTCGATCATTAGTGATCGGATACCAAAGAGGGGCATCTCTAGACACCCAAATTTGGCCCAAGGCCTGATCGAAACACACCTTGAGAGAGGCGCACTTCCGAGCTTTCGATGGCAAGTATGATACCCTTAGGGACCCTCTCGAAACCTTAGGAGTCATCCTAAACCCTTAGGAATCACCCTAGATCCCTTAGAACTCACCCTGAACCTTTAGAAATCAACCCCAACCTTTAGAAACCTTTTCAAACCCATACCTAACTTTCTCGAGCAATGGATAAAGAGTGGTGCACCGGGACTAGTTATGATCTTTTGCTATGATCGAATCATATACCATTAAAATGTAGAAATCTCCAGCTTTCCAACAAGCCAAGAATCACCCCAATCGGAGTTATACATCAAAAGATATGACACATAAATTAGGGTTTGATTGGGGCATCCCCATAGGGATCTGGCGCAACTAATAGTTGTGCCAACTTCAAGCGGGTCCCACCTCGGGCACCCAACTTCCCAAACCCCTGTTGAACACTGTTTTACTATTCCTAAGCTTGGTGCATCTATTAGTTGCGCCAAGCTTAGCTACAGTAACCCTAGATTTTTGCCTCGAATTTCAAGATTAGGGTTTTACTTGTTGACCATCTTGATCCCTTGGGTGTGTTTTACTTGTTCTGTTGCACCCATTCCTATTCTATTTGCAACGCTTTGAGTGACTTAAAGCTTTAACGTATCATCCACCATTGGAGCCAAGTTTCACACATTTCTAAGCTCCAAAAACCCTAGGAAACCTTAGATGGCTAGATTACCTAATTTCTAATCCCACATAGCCTCTAAACACCTTCCTAGCCTCTCTTTTTCCTATAAATAGAGAGGCACCACCCCTTTTACAAAGGCTTGAAAATTTTCTCAAAATAGAGATTAAGAAACCTCTCTCTCTCCTCTAGTGCACTTTTCCATACAAATTCCAGAATTCATAAACCTTCTCCCAAGCCTTACCTTTCATCTAAAACCTCTAGGTTAGGTGTGTGCTACCCCCTAGACTTTCCTCTCTACCTCTTAGCTATCCATCCTAGGAGTTAGAAACCTATTTCAAACCATTGAAGACATCAAATGCTCACATCTAACCATCTGATAGGCTTACCATGATCTGAAGATCCATTATGGGTGGTGGAGACCGAATATTCGGTGCAAATTTTTATTTAAATCCTTTTCTTATGTTAGGTGGTTGGTAGAGATTTCATTTGGATATGTTAAAGAGAGAAAGTGTAAAGAGTTTTAAGAGTTCTATGCGTAGAGTTTTTTGGTAGCATCTCATGAAACTGTGAACTTTCCCCACTCTTCTTGTTGGCGTGGATTGACTGCTCTGAATCCAACGATGGAGATCTATTTTCGTCCCAATCTTTCAAAAAATTGATCTTTAGATTTTACACAACGAAAAAAGTGACTCTACAAGCACATGGCTCACATCACGCTCAAGCGTGATTTTATGCTCACTTTTGAGATGTGTGTCATGTGAAATAAAAAAATGACCGTCTGATGGTACTCATAATATTAAGATCATTTGCGTAAATTATTAGGACAAAGAACGATCTCTATCATCTAATTCAGAGTGGTCATTGTATGACGACTAGAGGAGATGGGATGCCGTCTAGTTTCATTGGCTGTAAATAGTGTTACCCTTCCTTTTTGTTTCTTGGTTTTTGGGCTGGTTACCCTTCCATTTTTTTCTTCTATTTTGGGCTTCAAAGGTGCCTTCTCTGTAGCGTTAGCAAAAGATAAAAACATGGCAGCCTGACGTTTTCTGCTCACATGCACCACGGGTGAGAGTGGAACTGTTTTAATATAGATAACGCAAAAGAGTGGATTAGTTTAGATTTCAGATTTTGGCCCTTCGAAGTCCTCCATTTTCACACCCTAAATCAAGTTGAAACTACGGCATGCCAAAGCATCAAAGTAAAAGTGATTACCTGAAAGATTAGCACTCCCATGGATTCGAAATCTCGAAGCAGGTCGAGTCTTGAGGAACTTGCCTTAGCCACGGCTGGCTGAACATAAGCATACGTAGGATGTCCCATGGATACACTGGCCTTCACCATGTACTTACCAAGATGCCCAGTTGCTCCAAATATGAGTATCTTCATCTTAGAAGCCTCGGCTTCTCACCAAGTATTAAATCTCTTGTAATGTGATTGCCAAGTGAGACTGCTCACTCCTGTTTATGTACTACTTATTAAATATAGGGAGGTTACACACTACAACATTAGAGCACAAGAACTATAGAGAGGGAGAAATAAAAAATTAATTTTCAAAAAAAAAAAAGAGAGAAATAATAAATTTTATCAACTAGAAGGATGCGAGAGAAATAATATATTTTTCAACTTGTGGGATGATTTGTGTCGTTCTCAAATGGGTGCCATTATTTAGATATTGCCAGTGGCGGAACAACGTACAACCAACTGCGGGTGAGCGCCCGCACTCAAACCCCTAAACACCCAATTTTTTTTTTTAAGATAAAACTCTTCCTTGCAGCTTGGGCCCGCCCTAAACTCAAAAAATACAACTAGACAAGTTGTCCCTCTTCTCTCTTCTCTCTTCTCTCTTCTCTCTTCTCTCTCTAAAACCCTATTCTCTCTCTCTAAACCCTTGTGGCCTCTGAAAACTTGCTCCCTCCCTCTGTTCTCTCTTTTAAACCTTGTTCTCTCTGTCTCTAAAACCCTTGTCGCGCTTTGAAAACCCGCACCCTCCCTTTGTTCTCTCTTTTTTCTCTAAAAGACTAAAACCCTCTCTTCTCTCTCTCTCTTTCTCTCTCTCTCTCTCTCTAAAACCCCTGACTGTCGGTGCCTCTATTCTCTCCCTAAAACCCCCAGTGCCGACGCCCTCTGTTCTCTCTCTCTCTCTAAAACCCTTGACTATCTATTTCTCTCTCTAAAGCCTCCCTCTCTCTCTCTCTCTCTCCTCTCTCTAAAACCCAAGGCTACCAATGCTGCCATCTCCTGCCATGCCGGCCACCCCCATTGGCCACCGTAGTGGGGTCGGTAAGATCTCCATCTTGTTTTTCTTCTTCTTTAATATGTAATTAAGACTTACTTTAAAGTTTTCTTAAGGGATTGTTTACTTCTATTTCTATATTTAGAGTCCAAGTATGGTCGGACTTAGGAGTCGGCTATTTAGAAAGTGTTTGTTTATTTATCTATTTTATGTTGCTTAGAGTTCCAAGTCAATTAAGAATCCTAATTAGAAAGTGTTTAGGAGCTTTTGTTTTTATCTTTTATATACATGTAAAAAGATTTAGAAAATGAAGAAATAAGATTGGCATTTTATGCGTTTGAGAATTGAGCTTCTGTTGAAAAAGAAAAAGGGGTTTTGAGGGCTCTTACTCTGGTCTATTGTAGGTTGCGAGAGTTCTGACTGTGGCCTAAAATAGAGGCTTTTGAGTCTGATCGCAGACTTTTAGAGGGTCTTGATCCTCCTAGAATTGCTGCTGAAGATACAGTCTTTTGAGACTGGTTCTATGGCTGATTTTAGAGGTCTTTTAATCATTGTTTCATCTATGATTGCTGCTAATTATTGGGCTATTGTTTTTCCTGAGATCTGATTGTAGTGACATCTGCTGTTATTGCTGCTCTTTAATTATCCCTTGCAGAATTTCATTGTGCTGAAATATATATATATATATATATATATATATATATATATATAGATAGATAGATAGATAGATAGAAATTGAGCGTTTCAACTTCATTAGATATAGATCCATCTAGAGAAAGGCCGACTGCAATTAAAAGAAATTTTCTTTACACTTGGCAATGGATTCAGAGTTTATTTTTTTGTAGATTACTGATATACAATTGCCAATTTCTTTTTGTTAATTTTTTTTTTATGTAATTTAAATGAAAATTATATTTTATGATATAAATTAGTTTAAATTTATATTAATTGAACAAAATTTATCTCTAATTCATTTTGCGCTCCACCTAGATGAGAATCCTGGTTCCACCACTGCATATTGCCAAACTCTAACATCACCTCATCTCCTCCCGCTAGAATGCATTGACCGTCTTGAGTCATTTTGAATCATACAATGAAGCTAATTTGCTCCAAATCTTTTATAATATGGATATTGAGGTCATCTGTGTACTGTCAAGCGGCCAATTTAATTCATGTGTCACGTGATTGTAGGATCACTTTTTGGGATCTGTGTCGTGTGGAATAAAAAATTAGCCGTGTAATGGGCCATTCGTGATCCCGACATTCATTTTGTGAATGATTAGAACAAAGAACGATCACCATCATCTAATTCAAAGCGGTCAATGCATTCTAGCTGGAAGAAAAGGATGAGGAGTTTCACCGGGGTAAATAATTGTACTCCTTAGTCCTTTCTCAAATTATTGCACATTTCCCTAACTCCGCTATCCTGTGTAGTGCGTAGCACCCACTTCCTTGGATTGTGCACAGTGTGAAGCAGTCATTCTCACATATATATTTAAGAGCATGCAAATGAGTGAATGAAAATGTTTGACTATATATTTCATGTAAGAAGATTGACCCGTTCACACTTGAGAGTGAACCACTCAGGTACCCTCTGTCAACTTTTATTGTAAATATCACACCAAAATAAGTTAAGTTAAAATTCATGTGGATGAGGAGGCTTAGAGCTCCTGGAATCTTCTAAGGGTACAATATTTGCAACCGAAGATTCAGTCTCTGCAACTGATGGTTTCATCGTTAATACCATTAACTGCCTTGAATCCGATGATGGAAACCATTTTTTGTCCCTATCTTCTACGCGATAGATCTAAGAACACGGCCTATCAGACGGTCCGATATGGATTCCAAGTGGAAAACATCCCCAAAAGTGACCTGGGGACCTTTCTCATGGTATGCTATGATCACGTTCACTTTTGTGGATTTGTGCTCAGTAGGATCAAAATATTTTCTGTGAAAGATTGGGATGTAAAAATGATCTTCGTCATCTTATTCAAGTCAATCAAGAATGTTAACGATTTAAATCGCCAGTTGCAAAAACTGAACATTCAATTCGGTTGCAAATATTCAAACCCATTTCTAATTATATTTGAAAATATTTGTCGTCCCACCCAAACTATGACAACTATTTTGGCAACAAGAAAAAAACTTATGATTAACTATATTATATACTCAACTAGCAAAAGCTCGTGTATCTCATAGGCATTAAATAATCAAAATTATTTAAAATAGTTTAAAAAAACTAGCAAACTCCCGTGTATCTCATGCGCTTTAAATAATCAAAATTATTTTAAATAGTTTAAAAGAACTAGCAAAAACCCGTGTATCCCATGGGCGTTAAATAATCAAAATTATTTAAAATAGTTTAAAAAGACTAGCAAAAACCCGTGTATCCCATGGGCGTTAAATAATCAGAATTATTTTAAATAGTTTAAAAAATGTAACATCTCGAATTCTTAACTTGTGAACAGGATGCCTCGGTACATGTGCCTGACTGTTCACACATCGGAGACCGTGTCAAAGGATTTAATAATGATGTGGATTAGATCCTATGGTTTGGATCTTGTGTGAGATATGGAAATAGGATGGATTGAAGGGTTAGTGGAACTTCATACACCTAACATAGGTGTAGCTGCTTAACACCTGAAACTGAGACTTAAATATAAAGGGAGTAAATACAAGTGAATGACTTGCATTCAATCCCCTTTTGTTTTCTCATGAGTAGAGTAATGAAGAGAGAGAGAGAGAGAGAGAACCTAGGGCATTGAATGCGTGTGAATGCATATACGATCGGTTCTTGAAGTGAGAAGCTAAAGGCTTTGATTGAAGAAGGGCCACTGTTCTTCTGGTGAAACCCTAGTCTGATTTGGAAGCAAAGTTAGAAGAATCAGATCAAATTCAGGTATGGAAATCATATGTGAATGATGAAATTGTGTTAGATAGTGTTTAACCTTATTTGTGATCGAAAAATCTTAAGAAATAGGGTAAGATTTGAGAAAGAACGGAGAAGAAATAAGAAAACCCAAGAACATATGAAATTTGTTAATTTCGATCGATCAAAATTGACTTGAGAAGTAAGAATATGATTTCTGAGGAAATTTGTTCGATCGAGATAAAATTCGATTGAACAAAATGTGTTTCGATCGATCGAAATTGATACTCGATCGATCGAAAAGTATATAACAGGGATTTTAAAATTCTGTTGTCAGGATTCAACTGATCGAAATTCTTTTCGATCAATCGAATTTTAGATTCCAATCGATCGAACTATAATTTGTTCAATCTAAAATTCAACGCCAAGCCATGAATTCTGAGGGATTCGATTGATCGAGAAACTTTTGATCAACCTAGTCTTGAATTCGATCGCTTGAATTTAAATTTGTTCGATTGAACTGTGTATTTGATAATTGGCCTCTGTTGGATTCGACAGATCAAGATCAATTCGATTGATCGAATTTGAGTTTCGATCGATCAAAATGGGGATTCGATCGATTGAAGATGCCAGATTCAGGATTTTGGTTTGTTTTGTCTGAGGGATTTTAAGGAGATCTTATGTTGTTTGTTTAGCGTCATTCTGATGTATGAACCATGGATTTACTTTGTCTAGGTGGAAGTACACTTATGAGAAGTTGAGGCTTGAGAGCATTAAGAACCTCGCTACAACTTCATAACCAAGGTAGGGAAATCACTATAGCATGACTATTTATTATCAATAACGTGTGTGCTATGGTATGATGGATTTTGTTAGCATATTAGTATAATTGATTTCAAGATTTAAAATGTGAATATGTTCTTGTGCATGTGTGAATTAAATTCTTCGTAAGCATGCTTTGTGATGAGAAACTATTCGAACTTCGATTTTGCCACGAGCTACTATGTGGAATCCCTCTTGGTTCCTTTTGATATGTGTGTGTGTGAAAGATTGCGTCCCAATTTCAGTTTTCCAAATCTAATGATACGTAGCACTAAACACGGTGATAAGCCATAAGTTATGCACGATGATTTGAGGTTTGTATATAAATACCCGACTGGCGCGGCGGTATAACCGCGACCGACATGGCGGGATATCCGTGACCGGTACGGCGGGATATCCGTACACTCTTTTTGATCATATGTGATCTTGTGCAATCATACTGGCCAACGGTAATTTATGTGTTCGGCACAAGTGTCCACCTTTATTGGGACCTTGCGCACCTATGCAAATGGTTCATATGAGTGACGATGGTAGGTATTCCATCAGGGACTCGAAGCTATAGTCACTTGAGTATTGATTTAAGTAAACTTTTTAAGTTCTTCATGTGTACGAGAAAAGTGTTGTTCCATTGACCATCTTGACATGTGCACCAATAACTGCAAGTACTTTGTATGTTGCTTTGGAAATTTAGTTATTTACAAGGAAATTATGTTGAAATTATGCCTTAAGATATATGTATTTGATAAGAGATGCATGCTATTCATTTTTCCCTACTGAGCTTTGATGAAGCTCATTCCTCGACTATACGTTTTCTGGTACAGGTGAAGAGGCAGGCACGGAGGACTAGGATAAAGAGGGCTCTGATTACGTGCCACCCGAGCAGGAGCAAGAGCCCCATCCTGAGAATTGATTCATTTGTTCTAGGCCCGGGTAGGTCCGGCCTTAGAGGTTGAACGAAATATGAGTGGGTTTGTTGTGTAAATGATATAATTTTGGGAGATTTAGTATCATTCTTTTGTATGAACCATGTTTCGGTAAGGGAAAGCCCTTACCGGTGGTTCCTTTCAGTTCTTTTATCCATACGCCCTCCTATGGAATTACAACCATTATTTTGAGCTTTTGTGATGCAGTTAGAGTTTTCTTTCTTCGATGGTTATGTCAGTTAGTTATGGATCTGCTCGTTTCCGCTTTGCGCATGTTTTATGTCAAGTGTTCCGTTTGGGGTTCGGCCTTAGCGTCGACTCGACGACTCGAGTTTCGCAGTTAGGAAATCTGGGCTATCATAGTTTGTAGCGAGCCAAGATCTCACAACCTCTTCAGTGTAAGATCTTAGGCTGTTCCTTCGTATCGTGAACCATAAAAATATAATAAGGCGATAAAAGCGCCTTAAACAGCGGAAGATAAAATTTCTTTAAAGGTTTAATTAATCAAATAAAACTCACGGTAATATTCTTATTCCAATAATAAGTCCAACATGATTAAAGCTTAAACAGTCTTAATAAAATACTAACTGATCAATGTCTCATTTATTTAAAACCAATAATAACAACTAGAAAGGAAAGTAACTAATCAGGCCACAAAGCCATCATTGCCATTCAGTTAAGTATCTTGAGCACCACGTGCCGCCTCATCGCCATAGACCCATACGCTGTCATTAGCTACACCTGTCTCATCTGGTCACCCACATCAACAAGGGGTGTAAGTTTACACTTGTATAAACCAAGCATGCAATCCATTGAAGCATAAAATATCAGTCATAGCCATATGAATATTTTGGTATATTTCATGTGTGTGTGCATGCAGCAGGTATAATCTCAATAAGTTGTAATGGACTAAATATAAATATGGATATCAATGTTACATGAATGTATCATTTCTTTTAATTTCATCTTTCTTGTCATTTAATACACGTTAGACTTCGTCCCGCTCAAGACGTTGGGTCGTAATCATACTTATCACTTATTTAGTTAGACTTTGTCATGTTCAAGATGTTGGGTCTAATCTATCATATCATTTATTGCATGTCAAACTTCATCCTGCTCAAGACGTTGGGTTTAATCATGCTCATCATACTCTTGTTTAGTTAGACTCCATCTTACACAAGATGTTGGGTCTAATACCTTCTTAAACTCCATCAGGTATAAGATGTTGGGTCGAATGCTTCTTAATCATGTTTAGTTAGACTCCATCAAGCACAAGATATTCGGTCTAATACCTTCTTAGACTCCATCATATACGAGATGTTGGGTCTAATGCTCATTAATCATTACTTGATATTTTATCATATTTTTCATATCTTGATTGCGTATTGCATAGATCATCAAGGAATATGTAAAGTGCATAAGGGTAAGATCATACATAAGCATTTAAGTGTATTTCATCATGGTACATAAATATTGATGTGTACACAATCATGGTGTATAAGCAATGGTACATAAACATTGACCTTTAGTCACACTATTAAGAGAAGAAACTGAATATAAAACTTAACTGCCCACACTCAATCTATTGAATTCATGTTCAAGCTCAATCTATTGATTTTAGCTCAATCCATTGAGTTCTATTCGTGCTCAATGGATTGATTTCTCAATCAATTGACATAAATCCATGCTCCTGCTCAATCTATTGAGTTTTACTCAATCCATTGAGTTTTGTTTGTTACCATTTAATGTTCACCCTCAATCGATTGACATCCAAGAGTCAATCGATTGACATAATTCTGTGTATTTTTTCAAAATAATATCATTTAATCCTCAATCAATTAACATCCAACAATCAATCGATTGATATAATTTTGTGTATTTTTCAAAAATAATATCATTTAATCCTCAATCGATTGACATCCAATAGTTAATTGATTGACATAATTCTGCGTATTTTTCCACCACAATATCATGTATTAGTATCTACTTTAATATTCATCCTCAATCGATTGACATCCAATCGTCAATCAATTGACATAATTATGTGTCCAATCTCAATCTATTGAGTCCGGCTCAATCTATTGATTTCTCAATTGATTGAATTCTCAATCTCAATCGATTGACTCAAATCCGTGAGCACACCCCAAAATGCATCAAATCACATGGTGGGATTTCATCCGTCTTCTTCTTAATCAGAATTATCAATATTAAGGATCACTAATCATAGCATGCATCCATTTAATCATCTATTCATTATCTATGAAATATACTCACTAATTTACATAAAAATCTATTTAAAAATTAATATTTTAAGTTTAATGGAAAATATGATTTCTCCATACCTAGATCGATCGTACCACCACGATTAGATTAAGATCCCCACAATGATGATGATTCTAGAAGGAGGAAAAGGCCACTTGAGAATATACGTCAACGTCTCGCCGATCTTTCAAAAGAAGGGTTCTAGGAAGATAGATCTAGAATTTCTCCTCTAAGGTCTCTAGGATTTCTGACGGCTCTATTCTTAAGAAGAACTCTGAATGAGATTATAATTTAGGGTTCTCCGTAAGACACTTATTTATAATATTTTAGGAAATATTCGATATTAAGCTACCACAGTCAGGAAGAGTGTATAGGCTTTTACCTCAAAGTCCAAAATAGAGGTTTAGAACACACATAACAAAGTTTGATCCCTAGACCTCTTATATAAAACTTAAAGCTTTTAACCAGTATGTTACCACATAACTTGTGTCAATTAATGACGAAAATAAATATAAGAGCTTGAAAAACCAAAACATGTATTTTTAGATAAAACATTTTGAAAAGTCAAG
Source organism: Chloranthus sessilifolius (assembly GCA_021018995.1). Lineage (NCBI taxonomy): Eukaryota > Viridiplantae > Streptophyta > Magnoliopsida > Chloranthales > Chloranthaceae > Chloranthus > Chloranthus sessilifolius. The sequence continues at coordinate 122,429,278 of CM037588.1, read as the reverse complement.
GCATGCGGTGAATATGATATTAATCACATACACATATATTAGGTGTATCGAAGACATAAAATTCATATCATAACACAGTTGATATCAAAGCTCCGACTTTAGAGACTTCTAACAAGTTTTGAATCGTTTAGAGAATTGGGATTTTGTTGGATATTCCTTTTCAAGACCACCTCTGGAGAGAGGAGGTCTAGCGAACGTGAAGATAGATGATATTCCATCCGAGACCACCTCAGGAGGAGAGGGTCATAGAGATGTGGCACGGATAGGATGTCGAGCCATGGAGGTCAGTGCTAAGACTTAGCAGTGACATTGTTAATAATGTGAATCATCATTAGCAGCCACCACCACCACCTCCTCCAGCATTGTTACCATCATCTTTCATGGATTTTAGGAGATTGAGACCTCCGAGTTTTCACGGGCAGACGGATTCGCTAGAGGTGGAGAAATGGTTGAACCAGACAGAAAAGTTATTAGAGAGAGTTCAGAGCCCCGAAAGTGAGAAGGTTGGTTGGGCTTCCTTCCAACTAGAAGGCGATGCCGATGGTGGAAATCAGTGTTAAGAAAGAGAGAAGTTGAGGGTCTACACGACCCATGGACATGGGCTGAATTTTTTAGAGGTTTAACAAGGAGTATATTCCAAAACAAGTCTGGAATCAATTGAAGAAGGATCTTGCGAATTTCGAGCAAGGGAGTACGGTAATGAATTTGTACGCTTATCTAGATTTGCTCCAGAGTTAGTGGCTATCGAAGAAATGAAGGCCAATCGGTTTGGAGAAGGCGTGAGACCGAATGTGAAGGACAAAGTATCCATGCTTGAATTGGAGGCGTATGCCGATGTGATGGGAAAGGCCATCGTGGCAGAGAGAGACATCAACAATACGTACAAGAGAAGGGATCTACAGAATAAGAATAAAGCAGGTCAGGGGAGAGCTAGTAACTACGACTCGGGGAATAAAAAACCGAGGTTGGCAGCACCTGCTCCAATTTCAAGACAACCCTATAAGAGTTATCATAGGCCCACAACATCTACACCCTCATGACCTTTTCACATAGAGGGCCCTACTCAGACTCAGACGTCTAGAGCATCAGTCACTCAAGGACCCTTGAGGGCGGCATCGTCTAGTCTGTAAGTTAAATGTGCCCGTTGTGGAAAATTGCATAAGACATCGGACTGCAGGCAGGATACGGGTGACTGTTTTAAATGTGGCAAGATGGGCCATATGATCAGAGACTGCTCAGAAATGCACAAGGAGGGTACCATGTTGACTGTAACAGCTCAGAGGCCTATGTGATCTACGAGACCCACTGTACAAGGCCGTGCTTTTGAAGTGACTGCAGAAGATGCTCGCATGAGCAACGACGTCATCCAAGGTATAACCGTCTTATTATGTTTAAATTCATTTACTTGCCTTCTAGATGAAGAAAGTGCATCGATAGAAAGATCTCTAGGTTCATTTCCATGATTATGTAAATTTGACATGCATGTTTGAATGCCTAGTATATTTATTAATATAGGTACGTTACAAATATATCAAGAAAATGACAACGATCGTTGTGATGCACGAGTTCTGATAGACCCAGGGTCTACCCACTCGTTTGTAACTCCAGAATTTGCGGGGAAATTGAAAGTCATTCTCGAGGAGTTAGACTTTATTTTGGACGTGTCAATTCCTACGGGAAGTGCGGCGACTACCGACACGTGTTACCAATTAGTTATTATGCAAGTGGAAGACCAAGAGACGATGACGGACGTCATCCTATTGGACATGCAAGGATTTGATGTACTCCTTGGCATGAATTGGCTATCCACTTATCATGCAAGCGTTGATTGCCTACGAAAAGTCATCACTTTTCATCCACCAAAGCAGAAATCTTTCTGATTTATTGGTGATAAGGGCAAGATTGTACCAATCATCTCTGCGGTGCGAGCTGAATGGATGATGAAGAATGGGTGCGAAGGATACCTAGCATTCCTATAAGAACAAAAGGAAATGAATGTCATCACCGATATTCCGATTGCCTGTGAGTTTGAAGACGTATTTCCCGACGAGTTATCGGATTACTACCTGATCGAGAGATTGAATTTTCCATTGACTTAGCTCCAAGCACAGAACCAGTGTCCAAAGCTCCCTATCGAAAGACATCTGTCGAGTTGAAAGAATTGAAGGAGAAATTACAAGAGTTGTTGAAAAAGGGCTTTATAAGACCCAGTGTGTCCCCTTTGGGAGCACCGATTTTGTTTGTTAAGAAGAAAGACGGGTCGATGAGGCTTTGCATCGACAATCGTCAGTTAAACAAGCTTATGATCAAGAACAAGTACCCATTACCCAGGATCGATGATCTATTCGATCAGTTACAAGGGGCAAATTTTTTTATGAAGATCGACTTGAGATCAGGGTATCATCAACTTAAGGTGAAGGCCAAAGACGTTCAGAAGACGGCATTCATAACTATATACGGGCATTACGAGTCCTTAGTGATGCCTTTCGGCTTGACAAACACACCAACTTCATTTATGGATCTCATGAACAGGGTGTTTAAGCAACATCTTCATACGTGGGTAGTAGTGTTCATGGATGGCATCCTCATTTATTTAAAATCTCGAGAGGAACACGAGCAACACTTGCGCATTACATTGCAAACACTACATGAGCATCAGTTGTACGCCAAACACAGCAAGTGTGAGTTTTGGTTAGAGAAACTGAGCTTTCTAAGCCATGTAGTTTCAGAAGCATGTGTGACAATTGATCTAGCAAAGATTGAGGCAGTGGTAGATTGGGAACAACCAAAGACTATGACAAAGATTCATAGTTTCCTCGGTCTGGTTGTGTATTATCGAAGATTCGTAGAAGGATTCTCTAAGATTTCAGGATATGCGACTTACTAGAAAGGATGTAAAATTTGAGTGGACCAGTGCATGCGAATAGAGCTTCCAGGAATTGAAGAAACGACTTACCTCCTCACCAGTATTAGCAATTCCATCAGGTAGTGGGGGGTTCGCAGTTTATAATGATGCATCGTACAGTGGCCTAGGCTGTGTGCTTAATTAGAATAAGAAAGTTATAGCTTACGGTTCGAGACAATTGAAAGAGCATGAGAAGAACTATCCGATGCATGATCTTGAGTTAGCCACGATGATCTTTGCACTTAAGATATGGAGACACTACCTATACGGTGAGACCTTTGAGATTTTCACGGACCATAAAAGCCTCAAATACTTGTTTATGCAGAAGGATTTGAATATGAGGCAACAAAGATGGATTGAATTTCTCAAGGACTATGACTGCTCGATTTAGTATCACCCAGGTAAAGCAAACGTCATGGCAGATGCTTTAAGTCAAAAGAACTCGGCTCAGTTAGCTAGCCTCATTACTGGACTATGTTGCTGGAAACGACTAGAAGACATTCTTTGTATGACAAGAACATAGAGGTGAAAGTTTCAGGTGCGTTGTTGGCTAACATCACAATCAGACCAACAATCTTTGATTAAATTTATGAGCTTCAGATGAAAGATGAAGAACTCTTAAAGATTAGGTAGAGAGTAATCGATGGCACTAGCGTAGACTTCTCTATTAAAGAAGATGGATCATTACTATTTTGGGGATGTCTATGCATAATGGTTGATGCCGATCTGCGACAGACCATATTGGACGAAGCTCATAAGTCCCGATATGCCATTCATCCTGGCAGTACCAAAATGTACCAGGGTCTGAGGAAGAGTTATTGGTGGAAAGGAATGAAGGAAGACATCGCTGAATATGTTTCTAAATGCATGGTGTGTCAGCAGGTAAAAGTGAATCATAGACACCTAGCAGGTTTATTACAACCTCTGCCAATACCAAAATGGAAATGGGAGTCTATCACTATGGACTTTATTGTGGGATTACCAAGGACGATGAGACGCTATAATGCTATATGGGTGGTAGTAGATCAACTGACGAAGTCAGCACATTTCCTACCCTACAATACGACATGCACAGCAAGCAAACTGGAAGATTTATGTATGCGAGATATCGTCCGACTACACGGTATTCCAGCAAGTATCGTCTCCGATCGTGATCCGTTGTATACTTCAATATTCTAGTAAAGATTTCAAGAAGGTATGAGCACGAGATTAGACTTCAGTTGAGCATTTCATCCACAAACCGACGGTCAAACAGAGAGATTTAATCAGATTATTGAGGATATGCTTAGAGCGTGCATGATTAATTTTCAGGGATCATGGGATCAGCATCTACCGTTAATTGAGTTCGCATATAATAACAGTTTTTAGCAGAGTATTGGGATGGCTCCTTATGAAGCATTGTATGGACGGAGGTATAGATCTCTGATAAATTGGGAGGAATCAGGCAATTTTTTTTTATTAGGACCAGAAGTGATAAAGAAAAATGCCAAGACTATTCATATTATACGAGAAAGAATCAAGACAGCACAGAGTCGACAGAAGAACTATGCAAATATTAAAAGAACCAGCGTGGATTTCCAAGTGGGAGATCACGTATTTGTGAAAATTTCTCCAATGAAGGGCGTGATGCGCTTTGGAAAGCGTAGGAAGTTAAGTCCTCGCTACATTGGACCGTTCGAAGTGTTGAGAAGAGTTGGCAAAGTTGCATATAGGGTCGCTTTACCCCCACAACTCGATGGAGTGCATGATGTTTTTCATGTTTCCATGCTACGAAAATATGTGAGAGACCCAACTCATATACTCGATGCACCACCAATTGAAGTCTACAAGGATTTGACGGTCATCGAGGAACCAATGCAAATTTTTGACCGAACTGAACAAGTGTTACGCACAAAATGGATTCCCTTGGTGTTGGTCCAATGGAAGAACCATTCTAGAGAAGAGGCTACATGGGAGCGTGAAGCTGAGATTCGTGACCAGTACCCTTCATTGTTTTAATCAATGAGGACGAAAAGTCTTTTGATGATTCCGAGTACATGTAAACAATTTCAATGATTAATGGAAATTAAGAATGGGAAGTTTAAAGACTGAAATTCGGACAGGAAATCCAAAAATATGAAATTTAAGTGTTTTCTATCAATTTCGATCGATCAAAATTATTTTCGATCGATCGAATATGAATTCGACCGATCGAAGTGCAAATCGTTTGATCGAAATGACAAAATAGAAAGTGATTTCACAATAAATCAAGACATGACAAATTCGTTCAATCAAATTAATTTTTGATCGATTGAATTTGAAACTCGTTCGATCGAAATGGATACTCGTTCAATCGAACTGAACAATTCATTCGATTGAATTAATTTTCGTTCGATCAAAAATTTTAAAGGCCAAAGATAACATGAGAAATTTGACCGATAGAAATTTGTTTCGTTCGATCAAATATTTGGGCTCGATCGATCGAAATTGGCTCATTCGATCAAAATCATAGCCCAACTCTGCTTAAGACAATTTCGATCGATCGAAATTGGAATTCTGTTTCCTTAATTGAAATTCGATCAATCGAAAATTTTTTGATCGATCGAACTGAGCAGTATATAAATATAAAGTGAACTTTTTAGTTCAAAAATTTTAGAACTTCGGGGCTAATCTCTTAGGGCTTTGGTGTGCCTCGCCTTGGAGATCAAGAAGCCAACCATTTCACACGGTTTCTTCACACAAATCGAATCCCAACTCCATCAATGAGGTAAAGCCCTAAAATTTTTAGGTTGTATTTTGAAGTTTGGAATTATTTCTTTGAAATTCTAAAGAAACCCTAAGTTTTCATTTTCTAACCTATGGGCCCTAAGACGAGATTATCTTCATCTAAAATGCCTATGTCGAAGAGACCTAAAACCACAGCGGGTTCTTCGAAACCGCCACTAAATCCTCCACTACAACCCATACCCGAGCCACCATCTGCCTCTCAAGCACCATGACTTGAGCAACCAAATGAATAGTGGGGCGAAAAGGAGTTTGCTTATGAGTATACGATCGATCCAACTTTATTTGAGACGCCCGACATGCCAGGTATTGACACTTGGGCTCTTGATTATTCGGGAAAAGCCGGATTGGACAAACTTTTGAAGCCTATCCATAAATACTACTACCCTCGCCTTGTGTGACTGTTTTACCAAAACATGTTCGATGGCCTAAATCCCAACACCATTTGCACCAAAATCGATGGAAAAACCTACGTGTTTACCCATAAGATGGCTTGTAAGGCCTTAGAGTGTTTGATAGTTATGGCGCCGATATAGACCTATTACCCCCAAACATCGAAGAGATACCACGTTTAGTGATCACACCCAAGATGACCCGGGGTCGACTTGCATCTGGTCGGGCTATCAAACGGGCCGACTTACCGAGTTATATGTGGATGCTCGACACAATATTCAAATGCAATTTGTACCCCATTCGCAACAAAACTGAGAGGTTACGAGTGCTGATGCAAGCCTTATTTTCTGTATTCGAAGGGCGGTGGTTCAATGCCACAGAGGTAGTTTTTGAAGGTATGAAGCATGGGAGTGTGAAAATGTTGGAGGGGCGGGTAAGCCAGAGGAGTATATTCCGTATGCGAACCTTATTTCAGCTATGCTTGAGGAGTACTCGGCGAGCGCTGCACATAAAGTTTCACCGCGCGAGCCTAAGTCCTCGGATAATGTGCAGCTATTTACTTTTAAGAATTGGAGGAAGACCTACAACCGGTTGAAACCATACCTTCAACCAGCACCCCAAGTGCCTCCTATTCCTCCCCAAGCTCCAGACGCTCCACAGCAAGACCAGCCCGCTCAGGATGCCCCGCAAGAAGAGATTCCACACGAGCAGCCCCCTCATGCTAAGCCCCACTAGGATCAGCCCGAGATAGTACCTCTCGCTCACATCCCTATGCCTCCGCATCATCCACAAGTTCCCAACGTGACCATTGAGCAGTTGGAGGCCCTTATTGAGGAGAGCAATCTCCAATTGCATCATCGCTCAATTATCATGAGCTCATACTGGAGGACACCCTGCACTACATATATCTGATGGACTACCTCCAACAGATGGCTATGATGCGTGCGAGCGTGTTCGGCCCACATGCAGCTGGAGCCGACGAGGTGGACGGAGCCGTCGACTACGCGGGGAGAGCGAATGATCCTACATGACCAGAGGGAGGAGCTGATGCGTGACGTACTTAGTAGATTTTTATGAGCTTGAGAGATTTTCTCTTTTTGAAAATTTAAATTTTGGAGGATAAATGTATAATTCCATAACTATGGTGGCATAATTGCAACATCCGTTACTTTTACTTCCTTATAACTATAGTGGCATGGTTATCACGGTCATATGTCTTTTTGTATGTTTATACCTATGATGATTTTTGATAGAAATTGATGAATCTGCATAGAATCTTATTCTGCTATGCGAAGTATGAATTGGTAGAATTAGCGGTATATGGTTTGCGATTGTGTAGAATTTAAGTTTACGTAAATGGCTTGTTTAGCCATGTGTGGTGCCTTTCGACGCCACCTTCCTTGTGAACACCCTCCACGGTTAGCTCAATTTTTGAGGATAAAAATTCCTAAGGTGGGGAGAATGAAATGTCTTGAATTCTTAACCTGTGAACCGAATGCCTCGGTGCACATGCTTGACTGTTCACACATCGGAGACTGTGCCGAATGATTTAATAATGATAGGGATTAGATCCTATGGTTGGGATCATGTGTGAGAGATGGAAATAGGTTGGATGGAAGGGTTAGTGGACCTTCATACACCTAACATAGGTGTAGCTACTTAACACCTGAAACTGAGACTTAAATATAAAGGGAGTAAATACAATTGAATGCCTTGCATTCAATCCCCTTTTGTTTTCTCATGAGTAGAGTTATGAAGAGAGAGAGAGAACCTAGGGCATTGAATGCATGTAAATTCATATACGATCGGTTCTTGAAGTGAGAAGCTAAAGGCTTTGATTGAAGAAGGGCCACTATTCATCTGGTGAAACCCTAGTCTGATTTGGAAGCAAAGTTAGAAGAATTGGATCAAATTCAGGTATGGAAATCACATGTGAATGATGAAATTGTGTTAGATAGTGTTTCACCTTATTTGTGATTGAAAAATCTTAAGAAATAGGGTAAGATTTGAGAAAGAATAGAGAAGAAATACGAAAACCCAAGAATAGATGAAATCTGCTAATTTTGATCGATCAAAATTTTATTCGATCGATCAAAATTGACTTGAGAAGTAAGAATATGATTTTTGAGGAAATTCGTTCAATTGAGATAAAATTCGATCGAACGAAATGTGTTTCGATCAATTGAAAATGATACTCGATCAATCGAAAGGTATATAACAGGGATTTTAAAATTCAGTTGTCAGGATTCGATCGATCAAAATTCTTTTCGATCGATCAAATTTTAGATTCCAATTGATCAACTATAGTTCGTTCGATCAAAAATTCAATGCCAAGCCATGAGTTCTGAGGGATTCGACCGATCGAGAAACTTTCGATCGACCGAGTGTTGAATTTGATCGATGAAATTTAAATTCGATCGATCAAACTGTGTTTGATAATTGGCCTCTGTTGGATTCGACCGATCGAGATCAATTCCATCGATCGAATTTTGGTTTCGATCAATCGAAATGGGGATTCGATCGATCGAAAATGCTAGATTCAAGACTTTGGTTTGTTTTATTTGAGTGATTTTAAGGAGATCTTATGTTGTTTGTTTAGTGTCATTTTGATGTATGAACCATGGATTTACTTTGTTTAGGTGAAAGTACACTTATGAGAGGTTGAGGTTTGAGAGCATTAAGAACCTCGCTACAACTTCGTAACCAAGGTAGGGAAATCACTATAGCATGACTATTTGTTATCAATAACGTGTGTGTTATGGTATGATGGATCTTGTCAGCATATTAGTATAATTGATTTCAAGATTTAAAATGTGAATATGTTCCTATGCGTGTGTGATTGAAATTCTTCGTAAGCATGCTTTATGATGAGAAACTATTCGAACTTCGATTTTGCCACGAGCTACTATGTGGCATCCATCATGATTCCTTTTGATATGTGTATGTGAAAGATTGCGTCCCAATTTCGGTTTTCCAAATCTAATTAAACTTAGCACTAAACACGGGGATAAACTATAAGTTGCGCATGATGATTTGAGGTTTGTATATGAATACCCGACCGACGCGGCGGTATAACCGCAACCGACACGGCGGGATATCCGTGACCGATACGGTGGGATAGTCGTACACCCTTTGTGATCGTATGTGATCTTATGCAATCATACCAGCCAACGGTAATTTATGTGTTCAGCACAAGTGTCCACCTTTGTTGGGACCTTGCGCACTTATGCAAATGGTTCATATGAGCGACGATGGTGGGTATTCCATCGGGGACTCGAGGCTATAGTCACTTGAGTACTGATTTAGGTGAACTTTTTAAGTTCTCCATGTGTACGAGAAAAGTGTTGTTCCATTGACCATCCTGACATGTGCACCAATAACTGCAAGTACTTCGTATGTTGCTTTGGAAATCATGTTGAAATGATGCCTTAAGATATATGTATTTGACAAGAGATGCATGCTATTCATTTTTCCCTACTGATCTTCGATGAAGCTCATTCCTCGACTATACGTCACAGGTACAGGTGAAGAGGCAGGCAAGAAGGACAAGGATAAATAGGACTCTGATTACGTGCCACCCGAGGAGGAGCAAGAGCCCCATCCTGAGAATTGCTTCATTTGCTCTAGGCCCGGGTAGGTCTGGCCTTGGAGGTTGAACGAAATATGAGTGGTTTTGTTGTGTAAATGATATAATTTTGGGAGATTTAGTATCATTCTTTTGTATGAACCATGTTTCGGTAAGGGATGGCCCTTACCGGTGGTTCCTTTCGGTTCTTTTATCCATACGCCCTCGTATGGAATTAGAACCATTATTTTGAGCTTTTCTGATGCAGTTAGAGTTTCTTTCTTCGATGGCTATGTTAGTTAATTGTGGATCTATTTGTTTCCGCTTTGCGTGTACTTATGGCAAGTGTTCCATTCAGGGTTTGGCCTTAGCGTCGACCCGACGGCCCGGGTTTCGCGGTTAGGAAATCCAGGCTGTCACAAAAAACTAGCAAAAACCCGAGTATCCCATGGGCGTTAAATAACCAAAATTATTTAAAATAGTTTAAAAAAACTAGCAAAACCTCATGTATCCCATGGCCGTTAAATAATCACAATTATTTTAAATAGTTTAAAGAGAGCCAATACTTGCACCCCATTTATAGGCCATTGCACCATTTTAAAAAAACGAAGAGGAATTAAAATGGGGTGCAAGTTGTAGAAGTGGTGCAAGTACTTGCACCCCATTTAAAATAGTTCTAATAGACTAAATGGTGGTGAAGTTTCAATTCATTCTTTTTTCCTCTGTTTCGAGTATTTTTTTCTCTTGAAAGCATGGGAAATGAAGATGCAAGTGAGAAATCGGTCGAGAAGAAAGACTGGCTTAGTTTGTTACCAAGAAGAAGAAAACAATCGACAATCATCAATCTATAGATTATGGACATATTGCGGGAAGTTTATATTGGCGATTCAGAAGAAGAAGATTTATCTCAAATTTCTAGGGTTTCAGACGATGGTTTCTTTTATCTTCGATTTCTCAAATGTGTCGTATATTTTTCTACGACTTCTCTTCGCATTTAATGGGATTATTTGTATTTTTTATTTTTTGTGATATTTACGAATCTATTATTGTTTAGGATGATTTTATATTTTATTTGAATGGGTTAAGCATAGTCCATGAAAATAAGGTGGGCTATTCCCATAACAGAGCCACCATATAGAACTAAGTACTAACCGAATCACTTTCAATCCAAAGCTTCCTTGGGTTTATTTGTTGGTGCTTGCATCATAAATGAAAGCTACATCCTAAAGGATTTCCCCGCAACATTCATTGATGATGACTGCCCAACTGTAGTGAAATCCAAGTTACATTACAATATACATAACATGCCTCATTGCAATATAAATAATTTTTCACAGACATGGTATATTGCCATTTAATCTTAACCACTACGATTCGTCTACAATCATAATGACTTTCGTTGTGTGTGGCATAGCTCTCTTCTAGCCCCTGCCATAGCAGAGTTCACCTGCTAAAGCAGGTTACCATCATTATTGCTAACATCCTGCTACCTACTTTAGCAGGTACCCCTTCTTCTTGATAACTCCTTGCATAGCAAGATTTGCCTGTTCTACTGTTCTACCCTCATCTCTACTCACTCCTTGCCAGTGTAGATTTTATTTGCTCTTGTAGGGGGTTAGTAGAGAGCAGGGAGGTTGCTGCTAGAGTAGATAAATCCTCATTTGCAGGGAGTTATAAAAGAGAAAGGGAACCAACTAAAGTAGGTGAACTCTGTTGTGGTAGGGGCTAGCACAGAGCTATGCCACACAACTATTCATTTTGTGGTGGTGGTGCCTGGTTCCTATTATTTTAGTAGGCACTTGACATTATTAATAAAATATTTCTGCTTTGGACTTCCTTGAGGCTTTACACCTATACTCACAGGCCGAACCAGCAACTGCCCTAATTCTAGTTTGCCTCTCAAAACATTGGTTAAGACAATTTCTGCTAGAAGAATTTGGACCATTTAAAATTATTAGCTGCTATCATTTCTAACTGAGCTATCTCTTCCAATTAGCTTTATTTTGTATATAGCTTCTAATTGCCTTCTCTTCCAACTTGGTTTTTCTTCTTTTCATTTTTATTGTTTTTCACAGACAAATCATTTTCCAACTACTATTACTGACGTGTCATGACTGGAACCAACTATAAAATCCATTGAAACAAGTGCTAATAAAATCACTATTGATGTGGGAAATGAATTTCTAACTGATATGGTGAGTTTTAAATATATTTTAAATTAAAATATTTATTCCAATATTTTATTGAAGTATTTTTTGTGTTATTCTTTATAACTCATCTTCATATCATCATATAGGTATTTGAAGGACGTGTGGAATTAATATCTTGGACATGTAATGTTTCTCATGGCCTTAGTTTTGTTTTAACTATTTTAAGGTTTGATTCAAATTCATACTAAAGACCACGAGTTCTTCTTGGATGTGATTGATCGGGACATTACCGAGGTAGCTAATTATCAAAGATCCAAATTGAAAAAGGGTATTGTCATTATTTTCAAAAAAGGATTGAATGTCAATTCGCTTTAATAGGAAAGAAAGTAGGCATGGAGGTTGATCAGTGGAAAGTTGAAGTTATTTGTGGGATTCACAGTCATAAAGGGTCGACATATTTGAAAGGACATGGTTATGCAAAAAGACTCAACAATGAGCAGAAATTGGTAGTGAAAGAGAAGTATGAGGTAGGTGCCAGAGCTTGTGTCCTTTATCAATTAAGAAAAAAAACCCTCATAATGTAATTACTTTGAATACCATTTACAGCGCGCGAGCTGCTATGCGTAAAAAAGTGTTAGATGGGAAAACTCCAATGCAACATCTCTTGAAGGTATTTGTGATAACTTGAAATTTTCAAAAACATTGAATCGTTGACTTTTGACCAGAATGCGACCTTTTGACTGATTGGACCCAAGTCAAATATTTGGCCTATGTAATGTGATCTCGAAACTCCACTGGTTATAATTAGAGTTACGGGCCAAGAACATTAAATCCCAACTTATACCCTATGTAGAGCGCATGAGTGGTTGTGCATGTTGCACGTGAACCCAAGCCCAATGCTGGAACTTGAGCCTCAGCCTGAATTGCGACTCGAACTGAGAGTGGACTCAAGCCCAATAACCCAACCGGTCACGTGGTACCCAACCAAGTATACATACTTGGCAAGGCATATGACAGATTGCGCACGTGTGCAACCAAAAGGCAAATTTATTGAACTAGTTGGGCCAATTGATTTGGGCCGACCATTTGGGCCAACTAGTTGCGCTGACTGATTGGACCAACTATTTGAGCCAACTTTGGGCCTTTGGTAGGTGAACTAAGACTTAACTTGTGTGTGTTAGCTTCACACTGAAGCAAAATAATTTGGATAAGACTAATACATTTGCTTGGTGTGTGTGCTTTGCAGTGAGTCGGAAGCAAGCCCATAAATACTGGGCTTCTCCTGCAAGCCTCATTCCTCCTTGCATTTTTGCACGAGAAAGCTAGAGAAGAGAAAGGGGGAAAGAAGAAGAATTTGAGGGAGGAGAAGCCGATTTCTACCATCATCGTCGATCATCCATTAGATTTTCTTCTTCTCCGATCGTTAATCACAAGTGGGTGAACATCGTAGAGACGATTGCAAGTTGTGAGCATGTGGAAGCTTCGTTTCTACGTAACCCCCTTTTTGGTTATCTTGAAACCTCGATGTCCATTGAACTCATGAGAACTTTACTTGTGTGAATCGTTAGAACTTTTGTATGCGTAGACAGGGTTCAATCACCATACCCATATCTGTTGGTGATCACAAGGAAGTGGGTTTCAAACCCTTGGGCATACAAGAGACGAAAGCGCCGATAGGTTCCGATAATAGCTCCTTGGGCACGTTAGATTCAAGATCTTGAAAGGTGAGATCTCGTAGACTGCTAATTGTTAAATTAATGGATTATTTCATGAATGGAAAATCCAACTCGAGCTGGGTTTTGAGTGCCACTGGAGCCCACTCGTGCGGGCCTGAAACCCGCTCAATTTAGCCTGAAGCTAGCTCAGTATTTTGGCCACAACTTTCTACTTTGAACTCCGATTGATGTGATTCTTATGGCATTAAAAAGAGAACAATGAAATCTATAACTTTTGTGAATATAAAATTGATGAATCAAATGTTTTAAAGGTAAAAAATTGAGCAGAATGTTGGTTCAAGTTCTAATTTAGCACGAACTTGCCCATTTCCACCTCAGTTTTGAGAAAACATTTAAGTTAAAATCATTAGTAATTAAGGTCAATCCTTAATGTATATTTGTGATGTAGATTGAGGGCGAGAAGCCATTGATAAGACTTTGCCTTGTTCGCACAAATTTGAGGTTAAGGTAGGGGAACTTCAATGCAAACTTACATGTTTGATTCCATTTCATAGTTACTTTGATTTAATTGAATTGAATGCGATCCTTACAAATTGATTTAGAAATTTTGAACATATTGGAATCTTTGAGATATTAAATTTCATTGACTCTTTGGAAATATCAAATCATATGAATCTGTTGAATCTGAACTTTGAGTAAGGGGATAATTCAGTATTTAGGTTACATTTTGACTTTGATCTATGGATTTTGATGACATGATTGAACGAAATCATTGGAATTTGATTTAGAACTTGTTTAAGTTGATTACATTTGAATATTCTAAGTCTTTGAAAAATGAATTTGTATGTGAACTATCAGACAGTTTGAATTATTAGATGTTTTGGAATACTTGAACTTTCCATGTGAACATTGAATTTGAATTTGACTTGGATTCATAAATCTTAATAATAGATTTGAACCAAAATATAATCATGAGAACTGAAATAGTAATTTTGTTAGTTTGACTACATCAAATACTGAAATCTTTGGATAGTTAATTGCATCTGAATCTTCGAATTATCAAATCAACTGAGCTTTGAACATTAACTTTGAACTTGAGCTTTGAACAAACTTTGAATCTGAATTGGAATACAAACTATAAATATGAACTCTAAATCTACACCCTGAATCCGAACCTTGCCCTTTGATCTTGATCTTCTAACTTTTCCAACTTTGAATTTGAATCCCTTGAATCTTTGAACATCGAGTCTTTGATCTTTGAACCTTGATTCTGACCTTGAACTACAAATCTGAAATTGGACTTTGAATCTTTAGAACTAGTACGACGGGACATCCTTGGACCGCTTTGGTAGGATATATATACGCCCTTGGACCGTTCTAGCGGTATTTACGTACACCTTTGGACATATTTGTATCTATGAACGCCCTTGGACCGCTCTGGCGGGATTTACGTACACCTTTGGACACCCTTGTATTTATGTATGCCCTTGGACCGCTCTGCCTGAATTTATGTACACTTCAGAACATCTTTGTATACCCTTGAACCACTTTGGCAGGTTATCTATACGCCGTTGGACTGCTCTGGCGGGAATTACATACATCTTTGAAACATGAACTTTGAACCCCGAACTCTGGCACCTGACCGCTTTGATTGCAAATTTGATATTGTTTGTAAATTTGTTCTTGAATCCGAACTTTGAATCCTTTGAACTCCGGACTCTGAACTGTGGACAATCTTTGGATAATCTTGATCAATAATTGATGCCTTGGACAATCACTTTTGTTACGATGAAAATGCGTTTGAAATCAGTTTTTGTTCAACTATGAAAATGTCTTCAGTTTTAATATGAAAATGTTTTGATTATTGTCATTGAATATATGCTTCGTTTTGATAAAATGTGAAATTGTATTGAGCTTTCCTCTATTTAGCTTAGACTGTTAGCTCACCCCGACTATACGTCACAGGTGCAGATCTGGATCAGGCTTGAAGAAGATCCTGCCGATCATTGATATTGGACTTGGTCCAGTGTCTTTTGGACTTTAGACTTGGTATATTAACGAAACTTAGTAGATTTAGAATTTGTATTGTATGTATACTTTGTATGCCACTATTTAGGTGATGGTCGGCCATCACCGGTGGTTTTAAGTTTGTTAAGCTACTGTTTAGTATAGAAAAGAAATTTTTAGTTCTGCCATTTATGATACGATATCTGCTTTGATTTCCGCATTGTGTGGATGCACAAAATATTCTGTATTTGGATTGTGTTCTGTGATCTAGCAGTCCGGGTTTTTCCCCTTTGGTTTAAACTTGAAGAAAAAAAATAGATATATTTATATATATCTTAGACAGTCGTGTTAGGAAAATCCGGGTTGTCATAGTATTTAGTGATGATCTCGGTTACGTTACTTATCATAGCATGGAAGAAAATAGTAAGCGAATGAAGGGCTTGTTCTTTGCACATCCAACTGCAATTGATCTTTCGAACATTTTCTCATACGTGTTTCTTCTCGATTGCACTTATAAGACGAATCAGTTTTGACTGCCTCTTTTGTCTATTGTTGGCATTACTTCAATGAATCAGACATTTTTTCTTTGCATTGATATCATCTGAAAAGGAGAATAAGATTATTAGGGCCATGGAATGCTTCAAATCCTTTTTTAGTGCTGACAGACTTCCATTACTATTGGCAACGGATTGTGACCTAGCGCTAATGAGCTTTGAAGAATGTAATTTCATCATCGAATAATATTTTGTGTGGATGACACATTTCAACTAATGTGCTTGCCCATTGCAAGACGTATTTTTTGAGTGAGATGAAGGGGCTAGAGTTTTTTAATGACTAGCGTGATGTGATCCAACTGTCTACACAAATGGAGTTTTATAGGGGTCTGGAAAAATTTGAGAACAAATATTAACATATTCCTCTAGTGTTATCCTACCTTAGAGATACATGGCTTAATCATTTTAAAGAGTTCTTTCTGTCTGCTTGGATTGATGACTACTTTCACCTTGGGACTACTACAACTAGTCGAGTGGAGAGCGCACATGAGCAGTTAAAGATCTCTCTTCTCAACTCGACATGAAACTTGGAGAAGGTAGTGAAAAGAGTTGATAAATTGATCAATGGGCAGCACACAGATTAAAGCTTCATTCTCACAAAGTCGAATAAAAAAGGTTGAAGAATATAATGGTCATTTTTATAGCAAACTTTGTGGGCGAGTGTCCATATTTTCCTTGGGAAAAATCAAAGAAATCTGCTATACAATATGATCTTAATGATGACCAAGATTGTAAACATGGGATTCACCACATATATGGTATACCTTGCGCACATGAAATGGTGCAATATGTAAGGAATGATGATCCATTGCCATTAAAAATAATTCATGATCATTGGAAAAAAATATTATAGGTGGAGGAACCGTTAAAAAATAATTGCATGAGATTGATCCAGAGGTTGAAATCTTTATTAAAAGATTCACCGATGCCAATGCCCATCAAAAAGTTGAAATGAAGCGTAAGTTATGTGAGATTTGGGATCCGATATCAACAGTAATGATAGAAACTTTGGTGCCTAAACAAAGGGGGAGACCAAAGTGATCATTTAAATAAATAGTGAAAGGATCGATGACATCAACGAAGAGGGATCCATCAGCATTTGAGTATGTGGTGGGTGTAAAAGAATGAAATGAAGTTAAGACTGTACCATAGGCTACTAACTGCGGAGATTATCAAATCGCTTCGGATGTCGGTATCTCATTTTATAAAGAATGCAAAGGATGTTGCCAGGCCGAGTTGTGGCTGATTGGATGGGAATGGGAGAAGATGGATGGCGCATTGTATGAGGACACTTGATAGACGAACTTGAAAATCATATAGAGCTATATACTGATATATTCGGAGGTAAGAGGGTATGTGAGTTGAGCATGATACTTAGTGTGACGACCCAATTTTCTTCCTGGCCAAAATCCTGGGAAAATCGAACCGTCAGGTGTTTGAAATTCAGAACAAACTTTTTCTTTTCTTATACAAATGCAGAAATTAGTGTAGATATCATGTGCACAACGGAAGTCATAACATATACAGATATCACATGACATAATTATGGCATATTATAGAACATAAAACAAAACTCAAAGACCACCGGCGATGGCTCCTAAATTGTGGTATGAATTAGAATCTATCTAAAATGTGGTAAGACCAGCTACACAAAAGTCTAAAAAGATACCTAATCCAAATCCAAAAATCTATAGACCAGAGTCAGCGGGCAAAAGTCCTTCGACCACTCTCAAGCTCAAGGCTAGACTACTATTTGCACCTGTGACATAAATGTCGGGATGAGCTAACAGTCTAAGCTCAAGGCCTGACTACTATTTGCACCTTTTGACTTTCATATTGAAAATAGAAAACTGATTTTAGGAGCGTTTCATGTCGAAAACAGAGCTGAATTTCAAAGATAAGTTTATATCAAAACCAAATTTGCAATCTCAATTTCAAAAGGACAAATTTGAAGGGCGATTTCATATTAGACAAAAGACTAAATTTCGAAGTCATTTATAAAAAACAGAAACTAATTTGCAGAAGCATTTCGTGTCAAAACAAGGACATATTTCAAATCCAGAATCGAATTCAGATTCGGAGCTCAATTATAGGATTCATAGTCGATTATCAGAGTTCAAAATCAAGGTTCAATATCAGAGTTCTAATTCAGGTTCAGAGTTCAAATTTTCGGATAACGAGTTCAATTTCAGAGTTCGATTATGAAATTTGGATTTAGAGTTTTAGATTCAAAGTTGTTATTCCACTTCGTATTTAATTTCACATCTTTCCGGACTCAGTTATTCAGTTTCCAATTACATGTTGCTTATTAAGTAGTGCATGACTTAAATTGATAAATTAAATAATCTCTAACGCATATAGCATTAGATCTGAAGGTAACCGATGGGAATCCCCTTCCATTTTCGTTCAATGAACAATTTTCAGAAACCGTTGTCCAGTTCAGATGGACGGATATACCGCCATACCTATTAGAGTGTTTAGGAGATTCGTTCCTGTGAACCTTAAATCAACATGTGGATTCTAATACATCGTAAGCATCATTGTTGACAATATAAAACAGATCCATTTAGAATTCATATTCAATTTCATAGTCTTATTTAGAGTTCCTAATCGATGCAATGTGCAGAGTTCGTATTCAAAGTCATATTCAAAAGTCAGAATTTAGAGTTCTTTTAGAGTTTATATTCAGATTTTGATTTCTTTCTCACATTCATACTTATACAGAGTTCTTATTCGAAGCTCAAGGTTCGGATACAAAGTTTGGAGTTCAGAGCACCGATACAGAGTTTAGATATTCAAAGTATAGATTCGGATTCGGAATTCAAATACGGCTTTCAATTACAGATTTCAAATGCCAAGTCACAATCAAAATTGTAAGTTCAAATTGAAAGATTCAATTGCATCAAAAGTCAAAATGAGAGCTTGCATTGAGTTTTCTCTACAATCATTTTAAGAATTCGATACATCAAAAAGCTCCAAGGGTCAATTTCAAAAATGCAATTTCAAAGGGGTCTAAATTCAAGTTCAAATTCAAAACTCAGATTCAGTGTTCAAAGGATTACCATTCAAATTCCAATCATACAATCTATGAATCAAAGGCAAATGCTATTGTGTATTGGAATTTCCCTACTTCGATTCTTAACGTCACAAGAAGGTGTGAGATGACCCATATCGATGACGACCGATTCCTTCCCCTACATCACATATACAATGAGGCATTAAGGTTTGATTTTAATCACATATAACTTCGATGTTACTAATAACTTTGACGTGCTTAAGTATTTTCTCAAACCGAAGTAGAATGGACAAGTTATTGCTAACCCTCGATCATGTAGAAGTTGTCCCAACTCCCCTCTCAATTTTGACCTTTAAACCATTTGATTCATGATATTGTTATTTCATACAAAGTTATAGAGATCATTGTCTTCTTTCTAGCGCTGTAAGAAGCATATCAATTTGAGTTCGGAGTAAAAGGTTATGACCAAAATACTAATGTTGTGTCAGCACCTCAATCAAAGTTACGCGCGCGAATTCCAACTCACGCATGCGATTTTGCAAACTCGCACGCACGAGCGTGTTTTTCTAAAAAATTTTGGCTTATTTTCTAAAGGAAATTCGCCCCTGCGAATTCCAATTCACTCGTGTGATTTTCAACTCGCGCATGTGATTTTGCTCGATTCTGGGCATTTTTTGCCCTTTCTAAAACCCATTTTTTACTCTAAAACTCCAACCTTCTTGCATACAATCTAAATGACTAAATTTAAGTTCTATAGATGAACAAACTACGATATTTACCTCCTTAGACCGAGCACGTGACGTCCACGATGATCGTATCAAAGAATCGACGCTTGCACCACCGATGGTTTTGAACCCAATCTTCTCGCAATCATAAAGGGGTGAAATCAAAGTTCAAATTCCATGGATTACGCCCAATAATTCCGTGAGATGCTTGCGAGCATATGGTTTTGCAAAAGAGGGTTTCAATCTGGGTTTTTAACTGAAATAAAAATGGGTTTGGGAAAAACGGGTTCCCCTGCTCTTACATCGCATCCACGTCGATGATCAGCATTCTTTTGCAATAATCAAACGAAGAAGAAACATTGAGGGAGAGATCAACCAAAACGCAAGGGGCGTGTTCCACTTTTTCTCTCAAGCTCTCATTCTCGTTCTCAATTTCTTGCAAGGCTAAGCTTATGTGAGAAGCTTCTTGCCCTTTTATTTTTAGGCCCGGTTTCGTTGTTAAGCTATAATACCAAAGCAAATGTTTTAATCTTATCCACTTGTTTTGGTTCGGCGTGAAGCCCACACACCCAAGTCGATAATTGTTACATATCTAAAGGTTCTAATTAAGGCCCACAGTTGGTCCAAATAGTTGGCCCAATTTGTCACCCTAAATAGTTGGCCCAATTAGTCTAATAAGTTTTAATCATTAATAAACTTTTATTTTCCGTAGAAAATTTGCCTCTAGGTTGCACACATGCACAGTGTGTCGTACCAGGCACACGCACTTGGCCTGTGTTCAATGGCTCAAATTAAAACACGGATTTTGGGGACGTCACATCCTCCCCTCCTTAAGAAATTTTTGTCCCCAAAAATTCATGCATCTCATTTGGCTGCAAATACACACAAGAGAGCATGGCTACTCTTAGTGGTATTAATACTGGATGTACACCAAAATGGTCACACTAAATCTGTCACATTAATCCACATAAATTCATGAACTCCTAACAAGATATCCACAACTAACTGTGACATTTTGATAACGATATACCAAATCATCCAAAATTATGGATTCAACATGATATATCCACAACTAACTATGCGACGATAATATCCACAACTAAGATGAACAATTATCCACAACATAGTTATCCATTTATTCGATAAGCTTTGCACGCTATTAATGCATCTTGGATAATCAGGATTATCAAAAATGATAATTAAAGCATTCATTCATACCTATAACCATTCTAAATACTAACGCCAATAACAATTATCCATATAGTGAATTAAACCATTCCATAAAATAACTATTCCATGAACATGGAGCCTATTTAAAGCATTGCCCTACAAAAAGCCCATTACCATTTATGTTACAACCATGATCCTGCAATTATTTCTCATTTGTCATTTGCATCACCAAACAGCAATCAATCATTGAAACAAGCTAACCACAATTTAAAACCATTAATCTCCAAAAACAACAACCATTAACAAAAATATATCTAACCATCTACAAAATAACCAATTTAAATTAACAACAACTATCTTCAAACGATAACCACCACCATCTAACCATAACCAAAGATCAATGTGAATCCACCAAGATTCAATAGTCAATTACTCACAGCATCCATACCATCCAAAATACTAAGCAAAGTAAAAGTACTAAGAACTAAGTAAAGTAGATCCACAAGGATCTAATAGTTTGTAAGATTAATTACAAATTCACCAAATTTCCAAAAGTTTCAATTTTAAAATACCACCAACGAAACCAACAATCCACAGACTGCTAATCTACCATTAATAAATAGTGCATCATTATCACAACAAAACTCAAATCTTAACCATAAGTCAAGGCTTTCTATTACCTCAACCATTTTTAAACCTTCAACCAGACTATACCATCACTATTAAAAATGTAAACTAACCATCAAGTGATACATTCACAACTAATTAGTGATTCTGATATTCACTCAAACTCTGATAAGCACAAGCTAACAATATTAATCATTGATCTAATACATGCCATTTCCACGAAAGAAAATTTTAAGCTATTAGCTTTCAAGGTCACATAATCCAATTATCCATCACCACAAACAAAATCCAAAGCAATGACTATTAAAGCATCACGATGGAGATGCTACTAACCATCCAAAACCACAAAACTGTAGACCATTCATTGCAAACCATCGCCGTAGAAATATTTGTGACATAAACCAATTTTTAAAAGACACTTAAAATTTCTCCCCAAATTAAACAAAAATCTCACCAAACTAGGTCATCCTCACTAACCCGTCTTCGCCTTGACAAAATCCTTTATCAAATGTCCCTTGAGGCCACACTAGAAGCATGCACCAGTTGTCCACCAATAGTCCTCCTCCTTATGTTGCTTCCCGCATCTTGAACAACAAGATTCAATTTGTGCGGATGAGGATGTGCATGAAATCTGTTGAACCCTTGGGTTCAACGCTCTAGTCATATTGAGGTTCACTTTAGGACAGTCTTTTACCTACAGTCCCATCTGTCGACAACGGAAACAAGCGCTTGTGGCCCACCTACAATCCCTCGTCTCGTGTTGCATTCCACATTGCGCATATGGCTTAACTTGTGTGGATGGAGGGTTGCGTGCAGTGCATTGTACTATCGCCGCAAGCAATGCAAACTGATAGGCCATCGTGTTGACCATTGTCCCTAACAATTGCCTATCGTTTTCTCCTCCTAAAGGAACATTTTCTGCACTTGTGGTGATTTCCTTGCAACCAGAAGCACCTTCGGTGTGTACGGCTCTTGGTCTTTTGTGAGGGGACATGCTGATCCGTTACGATTGAACAAAAGTTCAAGTTAGAATTGATCATAAAAATCCAGCCCATCTCCTATGTATAGTCTATCTAAATTTCTAGTCTAGATCCACAATCTATGTTTTCAATGTCCCTAAGTCCCAAAAGACCTAAGGTATCGATCAGGATGATTGTGAAGTCTCAGGCCACTGTCCGAAGAATCTAAAGCCATATCTTTGTGTCCCAATAAGAGGTAGAGCCTAAGAGATAAAGGCTATGTTCGGAAAGAATCTAGTGCCATATCTATGATACCATCTGTGACGACTCGATTTTCCCCCTGGTCGAAATCCCGGGAATATCAGACTGTCAATTGTTCGAAATTCAGAACAGACTCTTTCTTTTCTTATACAGATGTAGAAATCAGAGTAGATATCATGTGCACAGCGGATATCATAACATATACAGATATCACATGACATAACTATGACATATTATAGAACATAAAACAAAACTCAAAGACCACCAACGATAGCCGACCATCACCTAAACAATGGTATGAATTAGAATCTATCTAAAATGTGCTAAGACTAGCTACACAAAAGTCTAAACAGATACCTAATCCAAATCAAAAAATCTATAGACCAGAGTCGACGGGCAAAAGCCCTTCAACCACTCTCAAGTTCAAGGCCAGACTACTATCTACACCTGTGATATAAATGTCGGGATGAGTGAACAGTCTAAGCTCGGTAGAGAAAAGATCAACCCCAAGTACATCTTATATGATCAATGCATAAATTTAGTGACCATAAATCAGAAAATATTTTCAGATCAAAATAGAAGCTTACTTTCATATTGAAAATGGAAAACTAATTTCATAAGCATTTCATGTCGAAAACAGAGCCGAATTTCAAAGACAAGTTTATGTCAAAACAGAATTAGCAATCTTAAGTTCAAAAGGACTAATTCGAAGGGCAATTTCATATAAGATAAAGGACTAAATTTCAAAGGCATTTATCAAAAATAGAAATTAATTTGCAGAAGCATTTCGTGTAAAAACAAGGAAAATTTCAAGTTCAGACTCGAATTCAGATTCATAGCTCAATTATCGGATTTAGAGTCAATTATCATAGTTCAAAATCAAGTTTCAATATCAGAGCTCTAATTCAGGTTTAGAGTTCAAATTTTTCGTTAACGAGTTCAATTTCAGAATTCGATTATCAAATTTGAATTTTGAGTTTCACATTCAAAGTTCTTATTCCACTTTGTATTCAATTTCACATCTTTCCGGACTTAGTTATTCACTTTCCAATTACATGCTGCTTATTAAGTAATGCATGACTTAAATCAATAACATAAATAATCTCTAACGTATATAGCGTTAGAGCATAAGGTAACGGATGGGAATCCCCTTCCATCGTCGTTTAATGAACAATTTTTAGAGACCGTTGTCCAGTTAAGATGGGCGGATAAATCGTCGTACTGGTTCAGATGGACAGATATACCGCCGTACCGGTTAGAGTGTTTAAGGGATTCGTTCATGTGAACCTTAAATCAACATGCAGATTCAAACACATAGTAAGCATCGTTGTTCACAATATATAACAAATCCATTCAGAATTCATATTCAATTTCAGGGTCTCATTCAGAGTCTTATACAGAGTTCATAATTGATGCAATGTGCAGAGTTCACATTCAAAGTCATATTCAAATTTCAGAATTTAGAGTTCTTTTGGAGTTTATATTTAGATTTTGAATTCATTCTCACATTCGTACTTATACAGAGTTCTTATTCAAGTTCTTATTTGAAGCTCTAGGTTTGGATACAAAGTTCAGAGTTCAGAACACCATTACAGAATTTAGATATCAAAAGTATGGATTTGGATATGGAATTCAATACGGCTTTCAAATATAGATTTCAAATGCCAAGTCACAATCAAAATTCAAAGTTCAAATCGTACGATTCAATTGCATCAAAAGTCAAAATGAGATTTTGCATTGAGTTTTCCCTACAATTATTTCAAGAATTTGACTAATCAAAAAGTTCCAAGGGTCAATTTCAAAAATGCAATTTCAAAGGGGTCTAAATTCAAGTTCAAATTCAAAACTCATATTCAGTGTTGAAAGGATTACCATTCAAATTCTAATCATACAATCTATGAATCGAAGACAAATGCTATTGCGTGTTGGAATTTCCCTACTCTTATCGACGACGACCGATTCCTTCCCCTACGTCAGATACACAATGATGCATTAAGGATTGATTTTAATCACTAATAACTTTGACGTTACTAATAACTTTGACATACTTAAGTATTTTCTCAAACCGAGAAAGAGTGGACAAGTTCGTGCTAACCTTGGATCATGTAGAACTTGTCCTAGCTTCCCTCTCAATTTTTATCTTTAAAACAGTTGATTCTTGATTTTATTATTTTACACAAAGTTATTGAGCTCGTTGTCTTTTTTCAACGCCATGGGAATCACATCAATCTATGTTCGGAGTAAAAAGTTATGGCCAAAATACTGATGTTGTGTGGGCACCTCAGTAAAAGACGTGCGCGCAAATTTCAACTCTCGCACGCGATTTTACAAACTCGTGCGAGCGAGTTTTTCCATAAATTTTTAGCCTATTTTTTGAAGGAAATTAGCCCGCAAGAATTCTAATTAGCCCGTGCGAATTCCAATTCACCCGGACGATTTTGTGCATTCTGCGCATTTTTTTCCCTTTCAAAAACCCATTTTGTAATCTAAAACTCCAATCTTCTTGCATACAATCTAAATAACTTAATTTAAGTTCTATACATGAACAAACTATGATAGTTACCTCCTTAGATCGAGCACGCGATGTCCATGATGATAGTATCAAAGAATCAGTGCTTGCGCCATCGTTGGTTTTGAAGCTGAATCTTCTCGCTATCGCAAAGGGGTGAAATCAAAGGTCAAATTCTACGGATTGCACCTAATAAATCCGTGAGATCCTTGTGAGCATATGGTTTTGCAAAAGAGGGTTTCAATCAAGGTTTTTAACTAAAATAAAAAGTGGTTTGGGAAAAATGAGTTCCCCTGCTCTTGAATCGCATCCACGTCGATGATTGACATTCTTTTGCAGTAATCAAACGAAAAAGAAGAAACATTGAGGGAGAGATCAACCAAAATGCGAAGGGAATGGTTAGAGAGAGGTGCGTCAAAACTTGCGGGGACCTCTGCTAAAATTGAATCTTATACCATTGAAAAGTAGAGGTTCTCAGCTTTCCAACAAGCCAAGAATCACCTCGATCTGAGTCCTACACCAAAATTTATGGCAATCCAAAGTTTCAAGCCCCAAAACTACATTTTAGGTGGACCCCTCGACAGCCTCTGAACCTCTTGAGACCCTTTCGAGCAGATGGGCATGCTAGCATGTATAATATGCGTGTCAGGCCATTTCTAGAAAAATGTTGCCTAGCGTGTATATTATACACGCCAAGCCATATTTTCCCAGAAGTGGCTTAGCGTGTATAATACACATGCTAAGCATATATGGGTTCCCCAATGGGTTCTCAACTTCTCGAGCACTGTAGTTATGCTTGGCGCGGGTAATACACATGCCAGGCTTAGCTACAGTAAAATTTGGTTTTTGCCTGAAATAGACTTTTGGGGTTGACTTGTTGACCATCCCAATGTTTAGGGTGGGTGTTATTAGTGGCACCCTCATTTACCCTATTTACAAACCTCGAGTCATTTGAACCTGCACCCTATCATCTACCATTGAGCCCTTTTCCCATATATCTAAGCTCCCAAAACCCTAGGAATCCTTAGATATTAGGATTACCTAATTGCTAATCTTATTAGTATTTAAGTACCCCTTAACCCTCTCTTTCTCTATAAATAGAGAGGCACCCCCCTTGCAAATGGCTTGAAAATTTTCGAAGAGAGAGAAAGAGATTAAGAGATCCCCTCCTCTCCTTTGGTGCCCCAAAACCCACACAAATTCTAGAATTCTAAAACCTCCCTTAGACCTTTTCTTCCATGAAAAATCTCTTAGTTTAGGTGAGAATTATCCCTTAGCTCTCTCCTCCAACCTCTTAGCCACCAAACCTTAGAGGTTAGCACCCATATTCCCATCACTCAAGCTATCGGAGGCTTACCAAGTGCACCTATACAAAGGTCCACAGTTGTGCTACAATGGCCCGAGAGCTCCGGCCCTCCCCTTTATTCCTCTACCTTCTCTGCTTTTCCTCTATCCTTGAATTTGTGTCGTTACGCCGCCAAAATCTCAGCGCTTGCTGGGGCGTAAATAGGATCGGAGTGCCTTCAGGCAAGTGGAAGTGTTGTTTTATTTTTTTTCTTTTGGCCATAAGTAGAGACCTCTTAGGAGCGGGTTGCTCGGGTGCTTAACACCTTTCCGATCGATACGCGAAGCCCCTACCCAAGAGCCTTTGGCGTGAATCGGTAAATCAGAGTCATATTTGGCACTTCGGTGTATTAAATATTGATTTAAGGTTTCCCAGGACACCAAAAGCTCTAGGTTGCGACTCTAAATTCTTACAGAAGAGTGTGCATAGCCACAACAGACTCGCGAGAGCCCACAGTTGCACAAATGGTGACTCTACTGGGGAGTAGCTAGTAGAGCTTCCCCTTGAAACTTGGCCTCCTTTTGTTTGTATTTATTTTGTGTTTACTATCCTCTTTTATCCCTTTTTGTACTCACCCTACAATTCTATCAATTTTTCTCACCCCTATGATTCCTTCTGTTTTACTCACCCCTACTTTTTCGCCATTTACGTGCCTTAGCCGATTGGTGGGCCTACTTGAGCATTGTATTTACCTTCCTTTATTCCTCCGTCATTTACATGCCTTAGTCGATTGGCAGACTTACTTGCGCATTTACACGCCTTAGCCGATTGGCAGACTTACTTGCGCATTTATACACCTTAGCCGTTTGGCGGGCCTACTTGAGCTTTTCAATTTTTGCAATCATATCCTACCAATGGACTCCGGCTCGTAGAGGCGGCACGGGATCATCACAAACCATTTTTGGACAATAAGCAAACTCCCTTTTAAAACTGAATCTGAAATTGAACCTTAAAATTGAATTAAGGGACTCAAATCACTTTTGTGGGGGTAGCTTTTAAAGGGTTGAGAATTTTGGCAGTGATACGAACACCCGGTTCTTATTACGGCGGCAGCCCCTAGTGGTGATGATCCAGAAAAGTACCACCCCATCTAGTATCTAAGAAGGTGCTTATGCCGGAGGTTTATCGGGTGGATAATCAATCTTGTTATAAAGCTTAAAACCCTTGGGGAGAGCGTTATAAAAACTCGAATCAGCCTTGCACCCCTAGGTTTGGTGAGGAGGAACCCATTATAACACAAAAATCAGTCCATGAATGCACTGATTCCCCAAAACCAAAAAAATAGACCAATTTTAGGCTTGCTATTCTGCTGTCAAAACCCTTTATATACCCTGTTTTGCTTGGCATGTTAATACACACGCTAAGCCAACTCTTCCTAGAAGTGCTCTAGCGTGTGTAATACACACGCCAAGCCAAAATCTCCAAAATTTGGTCTATCGTATATACTACACATGCCAAACCTATTTTGGGCTGGGCAACCCAAATCTGAGGCCTTTCGTCACCGTCCCTGAGTCCCCCGCTTAGTGGTTCAGTACCCCTGATAGATCCCACACTCTCTAACACCCAATACGCCCTCACCGATCAAAAAAGGTCACCCTCTTATTGACTTATTTCGAGGGATCAAATTGTTTGCGTAGATTCCCGTCCCTTCACATAGAACGAAGATTTTCTCCTTTGTTTCTTCCAAAGCGCGTGGGGTCCCATCATGGGAAATATTTTGGGTGTGAGCACCGTCGAAAACGACAATTCCAAGGCCCCGGAACTCATCAAGTTCGTTTGCTATATCCAAACAAAACCAAAAAAAATCAAGAAAAAAAAAATCCAAAATAGTAGTTTGTGGTGCCGGCACAACGGCATCGCCTTATCCCCCGTCATCCTAAAGGGGGAGGAGAAGAAAATCTTACGGACCCCATTCGAGGCACCCGTACCCCACCCATCGCCAAGCCATGTCGTGGGTGGTTGATCTGGCATATGCCGATCCCAATTCATCCCTGCCACGTTCCCCAACTCATTCCCATGAAAAGGAAATATTCACCTCCATTCCGCTCACCCAACCACCATTCAGTGTCACCGGGCCCTTTGGTGCACCACTATTCCCATCCACACCTATCCAAAATTTATATCTTTCCCCACCCACATCCACACAAGATCCATCCACATCCACACCGAATCCCCCCAATTCTCCCCTCTCCTTTACCCAAAATGCACCCTATGCCTTACCCTACTCTTTCCCCATCTCAACCCAAAATTCACCCCATATACCTCCTTCGCCCCCGCCCAATCCAGGCATGCCACACTTTTCTACATCCACCTTTCCAAACCCACCACATCTCCCCAAAATCCAAGCCAACCCTTCACCTTTACCCTACGTTTCCCCCACCCCCCCCGAACAATGACCAATTATCCCCCATCCTCACAAACCACACACAATATCCCCCCATCTACTTGGGTCGCGCCCAATTTTTCCCATGCACCCACCCAATCCATACCCCATGTTACCCCTTTGACGGATGCACCCTTTGCACCCACCCCCTCACCCAATCCAATGACCATAATGGATGAGATGGTCAAGGCCTATACCAGCTGGAAGGCTTCCCAAAGCAGCCTCCCTTATCCACCCCCACATAAACCTGTCTCATACACTCCCAAATATCCATGGCCCTTTCCTCAAAAGCTCTCATCAACCCCCCATTATCCATACCACCCAGGACCCTCATCAACCATGAGGTCATTTGGGCAGGCCTCAGGTCCCCATACCCCAAGCCCACCAAGGCCCAATGGCCCAAGCCCACCAATAAACAATGGCTCAAGCCCACTAAGGCCCAATGGCCCAAACCCACCAAGGCCCAATAGCCCAACCCCATCAAAGCCCAATAGCCCAAATCCAAGCCCACCAGGGGCCCATCCCCCAAGCCCATCAAGGCCCACACCCGGGTGCCCCATTCTCCAATCCTCCCTCATTCCCCCAATATCCTGAGTACACCTAAGAGGCCCCCATTCCACCCCAGATGATGCACCCACATCAGCCAGCCCCCCAACATAGCACAAGCATCACTCATCCATAACCCTCATACCCTGTTCAATATAGCCACCCTCACCAGCATACCGCTCAAATTCATCACCAAGAATTCCCCCATATTCAGTGGTGTTAAGTGGTGAAAAGTGGCGTTAAGTGGTGAAGAATCCACTTTTCACCCCTTAACTTGACCATTGATATGAGCACATTAATAAACCTTTGTTGAGATTATTTTGTAGATAGCAAGAATAAACAAGAATAATGCAGAAAACCACTCAAAAATGTTGCACAAAGAAGTTATCTCTCAGTATAATACAAACCAGCAATAGCACACCAGAGGGCTGCATACTATTGGGCCCCTGGGACGCGTGGCTACAGTAGAGCAAGAGGAAGTGAAAACAGGCAAAAAACATCCTATAGAAAGGTTATCTAAAGAATTCGATAGGAGCTAAGAGCCAAAAATGTAGGAATGCCTGCAGTTGTAAGGGTTCGATAGGATCCATGAACCTATCGAATAGTTGAATGAAAGAGAGAGTTCATCCTATCGAAAGCTTGCTTGAGGAGAAAAAGGGGAACCTATCATAAGGTTTCCTTAACCTATCAAAAGGTACTTAAGCCTTTAGATAGGAATGGAGAGTGAACCTATCAAAATGCCGGCATGCAGCGCTGAACCTATCGAAATGCTTTCCCAACCTGTCGAATGCTCCAGACTAAGGGCTAAGAAGCTTCAAGAGAAGCCTCATCCTATAGGAACCTATCGAAGAGACCTGAGAACCTATCGAAATGGGCCACAAAGAATCATCTGAACTTGTCAGAAGCTTCCTAAACTTATCAAAATCACGAGGAGAACTTCTCAGAAAAACCACCTATGCAAACGCTGTGACTGGGTGACCTGTTGCACACAACCCGAGGCACTTTGGTGATCAGTACAATGATCTAAAAGATGCCCTAGGAAACCCTAATCGACCCACGTGCTCTGGCAGAACTCTAACAAACTCTGAGGACCTTCTAGAGGGGAATATTGGCGGGAAAAATAAGAGAGACAACTATATATGGAGATCCCCAATTGTTATTGAGAGAGATCGAGATTCATACCATTTTTTGGAGATCAAAGCTTGCAGCAAAATCCCATTTTTCCTCCTTTAGCTCGACTATGGTTGGCTAATTCCCTTGGAGTAGCGAAGAGAGAGGTTAGATCTGTGATTGGGTAAGGTTGAGGGTGTTATTGTGGGTCAATTACTGCACAGACTATAAATTTGAGAGCATTTCATTATGGAGTGATTTTGATTGCAATGTTAATGTTATTTTTATTGTTTTAATTAGATCTATAGTTCCTTTGGTTTCATATGGTGCTCAATTGGATTTGTGTAGAGGAGTTTGTAAATCAGCTCACCCACTTAACTAGTAGACCGCTTGGATACCATCTGATCTTCCTAGATCTGATATCCCTGCAATTTCCTGCATGATTGACTGAAATTGCATCTCAGAGCGGTTTTAATGCTCTATTTGAAGCCTTTGATTTGGAGGAAATCCCTAGGATGATCTGTGACCATTGAAGTGGACAGATCATAGCCTTAAGATCAGTCCAATCTTTGGTTTCAATCAGATTCTTCCACTGTAATCCTTTGGATCAGATGAAGTCTATAGGATGGTCTGTGACCATTAAAGTGGGCAGACCATAGCCTCAAGATCAGTATAGATCCTTTGATTTAGAGTGGAGTCTTCTAACCTGCAGCTATGCTTGTAACCAGCTAAGGGAATTGTGGGCTTTGAACCCCTGTAACAGAATCAGCTCAACCTGATTGCAGTGAGACCAATCTCCAAGCTGCTCTTCTCCATTTTTTGTGTTTTAATCCTTCCACTTGCAAGATCTGGATCTCTGGACTGAATCTCAATAATTATGCATTTTATTTGTAGTTTAGATTAAGTGATAACCCTTTCCAAACCTCTCCCCTGTCTGTTACTGACTTAGTACTAGTTAGGGTGTCAGATCTCTTACAGATCTGGTGATTTATCATATTTTAACTCACCTCTCTGTGGACATTCCCTTACTTTTAAAACTTGCTACAAAGGACACTATATCTTGCAGGTTTAGGATATTTTTGATGTGTTGATTTCATGCCCTGTTTCATTCTGTTTTATCTTCCCTTCACTATTACACAATAAATCAGCACAGGGAAATTCCCCAACAAGTTTTTGGCGCTGCTGCAGGGGAGGTGTTTTTAAAAGTGGTAAATCTAAGTCTGATTTAGTGTAGATCATAGATCTATAGTAGTTTGTTTGATTTTTCACTAACTGTGTTTGTAAGCTTTGTTGTTTTCTAGTTCTTTTTGGCATTTCATCAGATCTGAAGCTGCTGCGAAGGGAGAGCATTGTGCTGGAGGCTACTCCTAAGTTTGCATCCCTCTTCCCCTATTTATTTGTCAGATCTGTTGATTTTTAGATTCATTTGTCATTTGTTTTATTCCGAATTGTTGTGTTTGAGGATTTGCTCTGCATTTAGATTTTGAGTGGTGTATGTTTGGGAGAAGAACTCTCCAACCTCAGATTGTTCCATTAAATCCAAAGGTTGAAAGAATCCTCAGATCTAGGCAAACTCCACCCACATCTGTTACAGCTGAATTTTCCCAAATGGGTGAGCAACAGCAGCCTAAAACTCTCAATGAATTTAATGCCCTAGGGGTTTACAATTCCCCCTTCTGCATTCAATTCCCAGCTGCTCAAGGGAATTATGAAATCAAATCTTCCATCATCCAGATGCTACCCTCATTTCATGGTCTGACTAAAGAGGATCCATATAAGCATATTGATGAATTCTTAGGACTATGCACCACTTTCAATATCACAGGTTTGGGGGAGGAGGCAACCAGGATGAGACTTTTTCCTTTTTCATTGAAGGGCAGAGCCAGGACCTGGTTGTCAATGCTTCCACCCAACAGCATTCAGTCCTGGAGTGATCTTCAATGCCAATTTTTGGCCAAATTCTTCCCTATGTCTAGAACAAGCCAGTTGAGGAAGGGCATCATTTCATTTGCCCAAGATCCAACTGGGGATTTTCACCAAGCTTGGGAGAGATTCAAGGAACTCTTAAAGAAATGCCCCCACCATCAAATCCCTGAATGGCAATTGGTTCAAAGTTTTTATCAAGGGATTGATTCGAAAATTAGAGACATGGGAGATGCTTCTTGTGGTGGCACCTATCTCCATAAAACTGTTGAGGAGGCCTGGGAGTTGTTTGATATCATTAGTG
The DNA here is from genome assembly GCA_021018995.1 of Chloranthus sessilifolius. Classification (NCBI taxonomy): domain Eukaryota; kingdom Viridiplantae; phylum Streptophyta; class Magnoliopsida; order Chloranthales; family Chloranthaceae; genus Chloranthus; species Chloranthus sessilifolius. The sequence continues at coordinate 122,396,387 of CM037588.1, read as the reverse complement.
AGAACTCCATGCAGAGGGAAACCTTGTCTAGGGATTTAGAGCCTCCTAGATTGGTGAGGGAAAATACTTCAAAAAGGAAGATGTATGAGGTAAATGTGCATAGTGATTTGGAGAGGAAAGTGGATAGCCTGGCACTGAAATTTGACAAGTTAATACGAGCAATGCAGTCACCCATGGCTGCTAGAGTGGAGGAGGCATGTGTTATATGCCAGTCTCCTGCTCACTCCCTGGAAGAGTGCCCATCAGCTGCCCAGTTTCCTGATTTTGGAACAGAGCATATGGTTGCAACTCAGTCCTATGGGCAACAACCTGCTATTGGGTACCAATGGAGGAACCACCCCAATCTAAGGTGGAGATAAGATGCATACCCAAACCAGCAGTAGCAGCCCCAGCAGCCCATGCCCTACAGAAATGCTCAACCCTACCACCAGAGTTATGCTCCAAAGCCTTAATATCAGCCCATGACCCAGCCTGTGGCTCTGCCCGGTCGACACTCACACCTCTCTCGGTGGGAGATCCTCCACTTTTGAGGAATAAGTTCTGGCTTCATTGCAGAATTTGGGTTCCTTAGCTCAAACTGTGCACTCTCACGGCCAAAGCATTAAAAAGATAGAAGACCAACTTGGTCAACTGTGTAATGCTTTGACTAGGAGAGAGGAAGGGATGCTGCCTAGCCAACCACTGGATAACCCAAGGAGACAGTATGTAGTGGGTGAAGTTTCCTCTTCCCATGAGGAAGCCAAAACTATTACTACGTTGAGAAGTGGCAGACTGGTAGATATCCAAGTTGGGTATCCCAAACATACACCACTCAAAATCTGATTGCAGAGCAAATCTTCAAACACAACGAGTAGGAACAAAAGCAAATGACTATTGAATCTAAAAATCAACAGATCTAATAAATAAATAGGGGAAGGGGGATGCAAACTCAGGAGCAGTCTCCAGCACAATGCTCTCCCCTCGCAGCAGCTTCAGATCTAATGAAATGAAAGAACTAACAAGAAAACAACAAATCTCACAAACACATTTAGTGAAAAATCAAAAAAATTATTATAGATCTATGTTCTAAACTAAATCAAACTTAGATCTATAAATTTTAAAAACACCTCCTCGACAGCAGTGCCAAAAACTTATTGGGTGATTTCCCTGTGCTGATATATTGTGTAATGGTAAAGTGAAGAAAAAACCTAGTGGAATAGGGGATGGAATCAGCACATCAGAAATAGCCTAGACCTGCAAGATACAGGGTCCTTTCTAGCAAGTTTTAGAAGTAAGTAAGGGAATGTCCACAAAGAGGTGAGTTCAAAATAAGGTAAAACTCTAGATCTGGAACAGATCTGGCACTCTAACTAATGGTAAATTAGCTATAAGAAAAGGGAGAGGTTAAAAAGGATTGCCACTTAATCTACACTACAAATGAAATGCAGAGTTATTGAGATCGAGTCTAGAGATCCAGATCTTGCAGGTGGAAGGATTTTAAAAATAGAAAATGGAGAAGAGCCGCTTGGAAATTGGTCTCACTGCAATCAGGTTGAGCTGATTACGTTACAGGGGTTCAGAGCACACAATTCCCTTAACTGGCTATGAGCACAGCTGTAGGGTAGAAGGCTCCACTCTAAATCTAAGGATCTAAACTGATCTTAAGGCTATGGTCTGTCCACTTTAATGGTCACAGACCATCCTATAAACTTCATCCGATTCAAAGATTCACAGTGGAAGAATTCGATTGAAACCAGAGCTTAGACTGATCTTAAGGCTATGATCTGTCCCCTTTAATGGTCACAGATCATCCTAGGGATTTCCTCCAAACCAAAGGTTTAAAATAGAGCATTAAAACCACTATAGATGCTGCAATTTCCAGGTCACAGACACAAGAAATTGCAAGAATATCAGATCCAGGAAGATCAGATGGTGTCCAAGAGTTCTACCAGTTAAGTGGGTGAGCTGATCTACAGACTCCTCTACACAAATTCGATCGAGCACCAAATGAAACCAAAGGAACTATAGATCTAATCAAAACAATAAAAATAACATTTACATTGCAATCAAAATCACTCTACAATGAAATACTCTCATATCTGTAGTCTGTGTAGCAATTGACCCATAATAACACTCTCAACCTTACCCAATTACAGCTCTAACCTTTCTCCTCGCTGCTCCCAGGGACTTAGCCAACCATAGTTGAGCTAAGGGAGGAAAATGGGATTTCACTGCAAGCTCTGATCTCTAGAAAAATGGTCTAAATCTCGATCCCCCCCTTAATTCCATTGGGGGTCTCAATATATAGCTTTCCCCCCTGTTTCTCCTGCCAAAATTCCCTTCTAGAAGGTCCTCAGAGTTTTTTAGAGTTCTGTCAGAGCATGTGGGTCGGTTAGGGTTTCCTAAGGCATCTTTTAGATCGTCGTGCCAGTCACCAAAGTGCCTCGATTTGCATGTAGCAGGTCACCAAGTTGCAGCGTGTGCATAGCTGATTTTCTGAGAAGTCCTTCACATGATTTTGATAGGTTCAAGAAGCTTTCGACAGGTTCTCAGGTCTCTTCGATAGGTTTCGATAGGATGATCCTTCTCTTAAAGCTTCAGCATTCTCAGCCCTTTGTCTGGAGCATTTGACAGGTTGGAGGACCATTTTCATAGGTTCAGACCACAATCCGACAGTTCAGGAAACCATTCGATAGGTTCCCTTTATTCCTCAGGCAAACTTTCGATAGGATGACTTCTTCCTTTCTTTCAGCTACTCAATAGGTTCTTGGATCCTATCGAACTCCTCAATCCACATGAATCCATCCTTTCTCTACCTTCAGATCATATCGAAACCTTTTCAACTGCACGGATTCCTCCATTTTTGGCTCTCAGCTCCTATCGAATTCTTCAGATTACCTCTCGATAGGATGCTTTCTGCTTGTTTTCACTTCCTTCACCTTGCTCTACTATTGTCACGCGCCCCAGGGACCCAATGGTGTGCAACCTCTGGTGTGCTATTGCTGGAATGTACTGTGCTGAGAGATAACTTCTTTGTGCAGTATTTTTGAGTGGTTTTCTGCTTTATTCCTATCAAGTCTTACTATCTACAAAATACACTCAACAGAGGTTTATTAATGTGCTCACAGGTCTATCAATGGTCAAGTTAAGGGGTGAAAAGTGGCATTTTTCACCACTTAACAGAGGGCAACCCCACTATCAAAAGAGTCAGAGTTGTTAAAAGAACAAATGGACAAGATAAAAAAATATTTGATGAAGATGGGTGGAGCTGAAATCCACGCCACAGACTTTTCTAACTCAGGTCTGCATTTTAGGTCCCCTTACCCCCAAAATTCAATGTGCCAATTTTCAACAAATATAATGGCACAGGTAACCCCATTGCACATCTCAAGTCCTACTATGGGGACATGTGTCAATACAGAGGGGATGAGTGATTACTCATAAAGGTCTGTCAGAAGAGCCTTATGGGCCTGACATTAAGGTGGTTCACTTCATTAGAACCATCCATGATTAAAACTTGGAAGGATCTGAACCACCTGTTCCAAGAGCAATATGTCTACAACATAGACATTGAACCCAGAAAATTAGACCTAGCCTGGCTAAAGCAGAAGCCTGACAAAGCATTCAGTGACTATCTTAGGTGGTGGAGGGCATTGGCACCTTAAGTAAGAAATAGGATACCTGATGATGAGCAAATCGAGATGATGTCAAAAAACACCCTACCAGTCATCTCAGATTTCCTAATATACCAACAACAATCAAGCTTTGTTGATTTGGTAAGAAATGCCAACCGTTGCGAGGACGCGAGCAGAGAGGTGCATTTAAGTAAAAATGTGTCCGGTGGGGCCAATGGGGTTCGAAGGTTCACTGAGCAGAGGAACGATAGAAGAACTAGGGCAAATGTACAGACGATCGTAAATACGTGACCTAATACCAACATAGCCCCATTCCAATTTAAGCCAACACAACCAGCTCCACTAAGAAGTGAACTAATGTAAAGAACTGACAATGGGCATTCTAGGTAATGGACATCAAATCCACATATAACCTTCTTTTAGGGCTCCCATAGCTACATGAAATTGGGGTAATACCTTCAACATTGCACCAAAAACATTGATTTGTGTCAGAACAGAAAATCGCCACCATTACGGGTGAGGGGCAGGATGAAAGAGAGAAAGTTACCCACAAAATTGAAAAACCCAAAGTATTTGATGTATCGCACATGATCGAAGACACAGATCTCCACAACTTTGAGTACGATGTGTTGGCAGTGATCCTGAAGCCTCCTGAAAGGATTACTATGAAGACCGATGGTGGAATGGTCGCAGATGTGGCCATGCTCCAGAAATGGGGCTATCAGAAAGGCAAGGGGCTGGGACTGCAGTTGCAAGGACGGAAGGACCCGGTCAGGGCAAAGGCAGACAGCAGGTCAAATTCGGCCTCGGCTATAGGCCTATTGAGGAAGAGGTCTAGGAGGCTAAGGAAAAGGCCCGAGCCATTGCCGCTATAAAAGCCAAGGGGATAGACCTGGAAGAAGAACCCCACCCTAGACCTCACATCTGAGATACCTTTGTAAGTGTAAGAGTTATACAGATCGATCAGAATGGGGCAACACAGTTAACCTCGCACAAACCGGCAGCACCAATCCCCAAATCATCACTCCCAATTTTGAAGTAGACATGGCCTCCCTGTCCCTTTTTGAGGAGGAGTTTCCCATATCTACACAGTCCCCCCAGTAATAAACCACCACCGAATGATGCTATTGTTCGAGAATAGGCCCCCGTACGAACCCAAAATAAACATGATGGAGGCTGACTCCCAAACAGCCTCCACCATCCGTACAAGTAAAGGGGCAGCATCACAGGTAAGGAATTGGGCCTCAATGCCTTTTAACTCTAGAAGCATCAAATGCTCACAAGTATAACATCGGCTTCCCAAAAAAAAACAACTTCTAAAAAGTGAGATTAGCCCTTGGCAGGCAATACCAAGTATGTACAAAGACCCACGATGCTAGGGGCCAAGAAAAAAAAATCTTTAAAAAATAAAAAATATATAAAATCTAAAAATATTGTCTTTCAAAAATCCCGAGCAAATCAAAGAAATTGATGCCTTAATTAAAAAACTCGTCCCACGTGAAATCGACCCCTTTCCTGTAGAAATACAAGAAGAGGTAGGAATCACGAGTTTGGACGAGGAAATCCCTATCGAGGAGCTTCCCAATGAACTCCTTGAACGGTACACTAATTTTGAGCCTGGTCCTACCCTAATCATTGAAGAAATAGAGGACGGCAATCAAGGGACCGAGGCAGCTCCTAGAATCACTAAAATCAGAACGTCACTGTCTCCAGAGGAAAGAAAAAGCATGATTGATTTCCTTCGGTCATACTAAGACATCTTTTCATTGTCATATAAGAAAATATTTAGTTTGGACACCGATTTGGTCGAGCATGAGTTGTCATTATATCCAGATGTTAAGCTGGTCAAGCAGAAGCTGAGATGCCTCAAGCCAGAATGGATGCTGAAAGTAAAGGATGAAGTCATCAAGCAGTATAATGCAGGATTCCTTATGCTCTCCAAATTCCCGCAGTGGTTAGCTAACATCGTCCCTGTACTGAAGAAGGATGGAAAGGTCTGCATGTGCATTAATTTCAGAAATCTAAACAAGGCTAGCCCAAAGGACAACTTCCCATTACCGCACATAGACATCTTGGTCTATAACACTGCAAGGCATGGAATGCTCTCATTTATGGATGAATTTTTTGGATACAATCAGATCAAGTTGGCTGAGGCAGACCAAGAGAAGACATCGTTCATCACTTGTTGGGAACTTTCTGCTACCGAATCATGCCATTCGGGTTGAAGAATGCTGGGGCAACATATCAGAGAGCTATGACTGCACTATTTCTTGACATTATGCACCGAGAGATTGAGGTGTATGTTGACGGCATGATCGCCAAATCACTAGGAAGAGGTGACCATCTGGTGAACCTCCAGAAGCTGTTAGAAAGATTGAGAAAATATAGGCTCCGTCTGAACCCTCAAAAGTGTGCATTCGGTGCCATGTTAGGAAAACTACGTGGCTTCATTGTCAGCAGGAGAGGCATCGAGCTTGACTCAATCAAGGTAAAAGCTTATCAGTCACATAATTTACCATTTTATCACCCTTAACTTAGTGATGCTAGGACTTAGTTTGCTATAATAAGTTAAGGATGTGCAGATATTAAGAAAAAATAGTAAATGAGAGCCAAAGTGTTAATATTCATCAAAATGAACTTAAAAAGCAGTAAAAAGATGATTGAGCAAAAGAAGACGATTTGTCGCTATTAAAAGTCAAGAAATCATAGTTTACGATTGTGCGCTAAAGCTGAAGACGAGAAAAATAGAAAGTTAAGAAATCATAATCGACAATTCTTCAAAAAACGACTCTTTAGAAAGTGACAATGGAGTAAAAAGCAATACGAGAAAATGATCGTTCATTTTAGGAAATCGTCCAGTAAGAAAGATGTGAGAAAATGAGAAATCGTGATTTACGATTCTCTAGAAAAATAAAAGATTTCTTTCTGCTACGCTTGCTGCTAATCACGTGAGTACACTCTATCACCGCTATGCACAGAATTAAAATATCTCTGAAATTAGAAATTTGGTGAATCACGGATCTGAGAAGAATGATGAAGATAAGCTCTTAAGAAATCTCGGTTCCTGAAATAAAGGAGAACAATCTAGAAACACATCTACCATTTGAAAGCAAGGAAGAATAAAATTTGGAATTAGAGTTATATTATAAATCTTTTATTAATAGTTTCTTTTATTAGAATTAGAAGTCGTTGTAAACTGACTCCTTATGATCTATAAATAAGAGAGCCCGGTGTAGGAATAAAGGATCGAAGAACTTTAGCATCCATTGATGACTGAGGTTGGATTTTCTTTCGATCAGTAGTGTAAAATAGTTAGAGGAGATTAGATATCAGTGGTTTCTCAAGAGCAATTGATGACTGCTATTGGGTGCTGAAGATTAGTGTAGATGTCCTAGTTTCTCAGAAGCAATTAACGACTGTGGCTAAGGGGTGAAAGATATATTTACTTTACTTTCTAGTTTAGATTTTATTTGCTTTATCTACTGCTTTATAATCATCTTCAAGTTTTAATTTGAATTGACAACTCAGATTGAAATTTGTAGATTAGTGTAACGGTTTTTACTTTTCCATCTTCAATTTTCTTCAATTTGATTGACGCTCAGATTTTAGGAAATTATTGATTACATTAAATTTACGTTAAGGAATTAGTTTTTGATTGACGCCAAAATTCTAGAAGACTGTAATACAATGTAATGACACTGTTTATTTTTATAAATATCCGATAGCTGAAGATTGGGATCGACGACCTCAATCTAAAGGAGGATTAGGATTTATTTTATGCACTTTAGATTAAAAACCATTCTTTTATTAATATTTCTCAAGTAGTTTAGAACCTTAAAAGATAAATATAACTTTAAAATAGGAATATAAATAAGATAAAACTTCTTTGTGCGAACAATCCTATACTAGCTCATTGTGCGCTTGCAATAGGTTAAGACTTAATGAGATGCATACATAGTAAACCCGATCAAGTTTTTAGCGCCATTGCTAGGGAAGTTTTTATTTGCTTATATTTCCGTTTTAAAGATAAATATTTATCCTTCTCTTTCTAACTTTCTTTGATCACTTCTAAGCTTTTGCGGGTTTATTCAGAGTAATGAATTAAGTACTTCAACACTTTTGCTGGCCACAAAGGCTAGAGGCTCAGATTTATTTCTCTCCCTGCCTTCTAAAAAAAAAAAAATAATAATATATATTTTTATCATGCAAGGCCACAACAATTTAGCCTGGTCAATTTACCAACCAACCTATGCCCCGATGAACTATCCAGTTACCCCTTTCTATCCAGTTATGGCGGAAATCGAAGAACCTTTGGTTTCGCAATGGAGTATGTGCAACCATGGGATTTGGCGATCCTGCTTAATTGACGATCGTTCTCTAACGAAAATATAGAGTCACCACCTAAAGCTTTTGGTGTCCCGAAAAACCTAGATCATTTTGATAAGCACCAAAGTGCCACAAATTCACGCCAAAGGCTCTTGGGGTAGGGGCTTCGGTTATCGATTGGAAAAGTGTTAGGCACCCAATCAATCCGCTAAATGCAGTCTCTACTTAAGGCCAAAACAAAAATAATATAAAAGAAAGGAAAAATGCCTCTTGCCCAAATGGCTCTTAAAATCCTTTTGTGCCACTCTGTTTCTACCGAAAATTCGGCGGCGTAACGGCACAAATGGGAGAAAAGAGGAGAAACCGAGAAGGTAGAGGAATAGAGGGGAGAGTTGGAGCTCTCGGGCCCTTGTTGCACCTTTGTGGAGCCTTGCGTTGGCTTGCTTCAGTGAGCTTTTGAAGGCTTGTATCGTATGGAATAGGGTTCTAATTCCTAAGGCTTAGTAGCTAAGAGATAGGGAAGGAAGGCTAGGGGGTAACATACACCTAACCTAGAGCTTTTTAATAAAATACTAAGGTCTAAAGGAGTTTTTTGAATTCTAGAATTTGTATGGGAGTGGTGCACTAGAGGAGAGAGAGAGAGAGAAGGGATTCCTAAATCTCTTAATGCAAATTTTTTTATGCCTTTGTAAAGGGAGGGGTGCCTCTCTATTTATAGGAAAAAGAGAGGTTAGGAGGGTACTTAGATGTTAATTGGGATTAGCAATTAGGTAATGGGCAATCTAAGGTTTCCTAAAGCTTTTTGGAGCCTTAAAAAATGTGTGAAGGTGCTCCAATGGTGGATGATAGGGTGGTGTTGTAAACCACATAAAGAGTTACACATAGATAGTAAATGGATGCAATAGAACTATCAAAACAAACCCCAAAGGTCAAGGTGGTCAACAAGTCAAACTCTAATCTCGATTTTCGAGGCAAAATCACACAATCGCAACTAGGCATATATGCATAGTAAAAAAGTTCCTGGAACAATGCCTAGAAGTTGGCTCCCCGATGTGGGGTCCACTTTATAACTGGCGCAACTATTAGTGGTGTCAAATCCCTATAGGGGGTTCACTTGAAATTACCATTCTGCCCCTAAGCTTCAAAATATGATATCTTCTCGCACACAACTTCGATTGGGGTGATTCTTTGCCCGTTGGAAAGCTGAAGATTTCTACTTTTCAATGGTATGAGATTTGATTGTAGTAGAAGACCGTAACTAGTCCCAGTGCACCACCCTTCATCCATTGCTCGGGAAAGCTAGGTTTAGGTCTGGAATGGGTTCTAAGGGTTCAGGAAGGTTTCTAAGGGATCTAGGGTGATTCATAAGTTGAAAGGATTCCTAAGGGTTTGAAAGTGTTCCTAAGGTTTTGGAAGGGTTCCTAAGGGTTCCATACATGCCCTCAGAAGCTCAGAGATGTACCTCTCTCAAAGTGTGTTTCTATTAGGCCTTGGGCCAGATTTAAGTGTCTACAGATGACCCTCTTTGGTATCTGATCACTAATGATCGTATGCCAAAGAAAAGAGACATTCGAAGAGGCCCAAGGCATTACTGACGGGTTCGTTGCATTCAGAATGAACTTCAAACATCAGTTGGGTAACATGGTGAGAAAGTGAAAGCCCTTTATGTCGAAGAAAATGGTCGTTTCTCAAGATAATCGGTTCCCAAGCACTTTGCGACATTACTGGGCATAGCCGAGGTAGAAAATGAGTTGTGAAATCCTAATAGCTGAGAAAAATGGTCGCTTCTTGAGATGATAAGGAGTTTGATGTTCAAGATTCATTCTGAATACAACAGCTTCGTAAGTAACGAGGGTGATAGACCCACATTCAAAGGTAGGCGCAACGCAAGTACACAAGGTTTCACAGTTTGTGTCTAATTATATGAGGCATTAACCACCTCATTTGACTGGTCACAGGTGCCCCTGCCTGAAGCAGGGTTCGAGGTCTTGAGGCGAACCCAAAGATCCCAATGTTTATTTTGCATGACTATCCGAGTGGAGTGAACAGATGTCGCAATGCTTTTTAGGAGTACGTGCCACATTTTAACTTGCCCCGAATCATCATGACTCAGAGTATCCAACCTTAAATGACACTAAACATGCCCCGAAGAGGACACCTAATCTTGGTCTCTGCCGATAATAATCCTATGAATCATTTAACTATGCATAAACATGCACCCATTAGGGGCGATAAGCAATAAAGGCAATGGAAGTCTCGACCCAGATCTTGTTCGGGTATAATTTATGAGAACAAACGACCATCCTACGGATACCTAGACCCAAGGCGTGTACACTTTATAGGGATACCACGCCAATACAGGTTTTAAGCCTATGAAAATAAGGGAAATGGACCCTTCTGCATGCATTTTTATACATAGTTTGATTGATGTGTAGTTTCATTTTCAATAGGTTAGTTTCAACCAACGATTGATCTTTTTCATAACGGAGTTACCCGAACCTCAAACCCCGTAGTGCACATGCCCAGATTGTGCTGACCAAGAGTCAACTCCTCCGAAATAGCTCGTGATGAATCATAAGTTAGACGCTCACGTTCATATGAATCCAAAGACAGAGCACTCAGCTCGAATATTTAGCAACGACATCACCCTAATCGAAACATTGATTATGGGATTGACGTCGTGGCTTCTACTTTGAAGTAGGATCCAAAAATCTAAAGCGAACCTTAGAGTTAGGGCATTGATATGGCACAGCTGCATTGCTAATAAAATATTGACATTTTACCGTGTTGGAACATGTAAGTGCGTCCAATCATATGAGGCATAGACTGCCTCATTTGACTGGCAATGGGTGTCTGATCGATTTTAAATAAACCCTTGCAAGTGTACAAGATCTGTTCTAGTAAGGCAGGAACAAGGGTGTCGAACCCACAGGGAAATCTGAAATTTTAATCAATTCTTCCTAGAGATTTAGAAAATATCCCCGAGGAAGTACCAAGGGGCAGATTTAATTTTTACCAAAAATTAACACTTTTCTAATTGCAAGGAAGAAAATAAATTAATCTAAAAATTATGTAATGAGAAATCTAAGAACAAATTTTAAAAACAAGATCAAGGAATTTGCTACCCCAGATTTATACCCTTTTCTATTTTTAAACCCACAATTTTATTAACATCAAACACACCATCATTCTAAGAGAAACATGACTAGTAATTAAGCATGATCATTAACCCGGCATACCCTATCTAAAACAATGACTCGACCTAATTAATCGGTATGAATCATGTGAAAAGCATAGCGTATCTCATGGTATTTTAGATCAAAACAATAAAAACATGATCACTACACTTTGAGAAAAACGATTTGATGATGAAATTATCAAACTATGGCATTAAACATAAAATATGGGTACTTATCTGGGGATCGCATCCTCCTTGATCTACAGCCTTTAGCCTCTCATCCTTGGTGCAAGATCTTCAATTTCATTCAAAACCATTCCCAAAGTAAAGAGCAAAGAAGGTGTAAAATAAAATATGTTCTCGGAAACTCTCAACACAATTTTATTACTCTAAGAAAACCCTCTACAAAAGTCTCTCTCGGCAAATTATTACACAAATTTTTCTCAGAATGAAAACTCTCCCATCCAAAAAGCTCCCCTTACAAAGCCGTGGGCCTCTTATTTATAATAGCCGATTCAAACTAACCCTAGTTGCCTCAATCGATTGAGGCTTAGATCTCAATCGATTGAACTTTGAATAATTGCCTCAATCGATTGAGGCTTAGATCTCAATCGATTGAACTTTGAATTTAACCTCCTTTAAGACACTTTTGCCTTTTTGTCTCAATCGATTGAAATTCATGTCTCAATCGATTGACACTAGTTGGAAGTAAATGCCCTTTTTGGTGAAATCTCCAATATGCCCTCAGCAGCAACAGTCGCTAGGTTGGTTTTCTGCTCTTCGCGTGGTTGACTGGATAAGGAGACTTTCCTTGTCGCGAGGTTGATTGTACTTTAAGAACTCAGGTGCTCGCTGGGTTAGATTTTATGCGCTTCGCGGGGTTCAATATCTTTCTTTCCCTTGATGGAGTTTGATTCCCTTCACAGATTTCAGTGCTTCTTTAAACCTTTTTGTCCATAGTTCTTTTGTAACCTCTAATTTCTTTCTTTTATGCACTTGGAAGATCCAAGGTTTAGGAACACCTGTTAACATCAAAACTTCACAACTGCCATCAAATACTTTCATCGAACTGCTAAGTGTAGGGTTTAAGGTATGAAATATAGTCATATTTCAGCACCGATCACACCCCCAAACCTACACTTTGCTAGTCCTCGAGCAAAGAGAATGATAAATATAAAAATAAAACTAACATCCTAAAATTTAAATGCCACTTTCGTAGGGAACACGATTGCACTTAGCATGTGCAACAAGCCTTTAAACCCCTAGGTGATCCCTAGTGGAGGAGTTGTGTCTCCTGAGGGTTTACAGTGAAGTTACCCACAAACTTCCAAAAAAAAAAAATATTTCAAACCATCGGCAAAATTGAGTTTTCAAAACATGATTTTTTATAACATATATACCATTCAAAAACAAAAACATCATTAATTGGTTCAACATCTGAATCATCAATCTTAAATACCAATGTCATGTCAATCATGCTAGTATCCATTCAAATTAATCTAATGCTCAAATTGTTAGATAACTCATTCATTCATGCTTAAACGTGAAGTGTGTGCATGCCAAAACCAAGATTCATCCATCTTAGAACTAGTCCAAACGGAAAATCATCGGATCTCATGTCTCAACTCAATCCTCACTTTAGGTATACTCTCAAAATAAAATCACTCCGATGATGGGTAAGTTTTCGCACACATGTGAGAGATCAATACAAAACAAATCAAAAGGTCTCACATGATAAATGAAACACGATGTAATCAATGAACAAAAAAAATAGATCTCATAAGAACAGATACTTGAATATCCTAAGCATGTCATATCAAGTGTCATAGGTATCACATATTTACTCTCCACAAGGCAGTTACCAATGCAAGATCAGATTATGAAGGTCTTTTGTAGGGTTGTAATGGGGCTCAGGAAAGGGTAAGAAAGAAAGGGAATTTAGATTCAAAATTTCTGAGAAATCAGAAAAGGTACTAACTTTTTCTTTCTATTGCTCTTCTTTTTCTTTTCTAATTTCTCACCAATTTTTTTTTTTCAATATTTTTCTTTTCTCACTCTTTCTTCTTCTTTTGAATTTCTTTTCTTAATGGTACCTCACATTTTTCATTCTTTGTCAAATTTCTCTTTTTTTTTTTTTTTTTTTTTTTAATTTTATATTTTTGCCATACACTCTCAGTAAACACCACAACTCGGTATCCCTCCACTTACTCTCTTTTCACTCATTTTCATCCCTCGTTCCCAATGTCTCAGAAATAAGAAGGGTAAAGTTGAATTTTCAGAAATGGTAAAGGGTTAAAGGTTAATGTGGCTTATCAAAGAATGTATAAAGGTAAATTTTTCAATAGGCTCAAAGGGGTACTAGAAGGATAAATTTATATGAGGTGGGACATTTTAAGCACAAACGAGCCAAAGATGGCCTTCAATCATATCCTTAAAAGATGGTAATCTTGCCTATTTGTCTTGAGTAGATATACAGTACGTTCTAACACAATAATATGAATTTGATTTTATGCAAAGTCACAAGCCAAAAATAAAATGTATGAGATTATGCAAAATAATTCGTATTCAAAGAAAACTCCGAGTTTATGTATTCACTCATCAATGACGGGAAATTAGCTCTAAAGCTCACCAGGTTTAGTCTCCACTAAGAACCTACGATCCAACGTTTAAAATAATTCATCGATTTCTAAATCTTAGCTTGGTATAAGTGCACAAATTCTAAGCATGAATTTCAAAGTCATCCACAAATTATCACATTAAGCTTCATTATCCTAGATACAAGTAATCAAAATATGCCATCAATATTTTCAAAATTAAATTCTCATGCATCATCAACTAAAGTTTGAAACTACTGCAAAGTAAATCATGTATGATGGTTAAAATTGTTTATTTATTATTATTATTATATTTTTTTTTTTTTTAAATACATAACACAAGATAGATAACCATACCCCCAAACCTAAGAATGACAATGTCCTCATTGTTTGAAATAAGTAGGCACCCCCAAACCTGTTGAAAAGTACCTCACACAAAGATCAGGTGCAGAGAATATATGCATCAAATTAGAACATGACCAAAAATAGATTGAAGGTAATGTGGCTATATGTATTTGGAAAGTAAAAACAACCTAAACTAAACTAAAAACTAAATTCTAGAACTAACAAAAACAAACAGGAAAACAAAAATAAGGAAAACACACTGGGGTGCCTCCCAGGAAGCGCTGAGTTTACATGTCGACAGCTCGACCTTTCAGTGATCAATCCTCAGGATCACGGAGGTGCATCGCCTCAATCTTAAACTGGGTGACCGGCTCAAACATTGGTTTGAGTCTTTGCCCATTAACTTTACAAATGTGATTGTCGAAGGCTCAATTTCAATGGCACCATGCGCACTAATGGACACTACCTGAAATGGGTCTTCCCATCGAGATTTTAATTTTTCCGGGTGGAGCTTCAGTCGGGAATTGAATAACCAAACTTTTTGGCCAACGTGAAATTCTTTTCGAGAAATGGATGCATCATGCAGCTTTTTGTACCTTTCCTTGTACATCTTCGAATTCTCATACGCTTCAGAGCGTAATTCCTCCAATTCATTCAATTGCAATCGGCGATGACTTACCGCTGCATGTCGAATTAAATCTTTTATCGCCTGTAATGCTTTATGCTCCAATTCGACAGGAAGATGGCAAGCTTTCCCGTAAACAATTCGAAACAGAGACATTCCAATCGGAGTCTTGAATGCGGTCCGATAGGCCCACAGAGCCTCTGAGAGCCGGTTTGACCAATCTTTTCTATCCGGTCGGACCGATTTTTCTAGGATTCGCTTAATTTCCCGAGTAGACACTTCCACCGACCGCTTAGTTCGTGGGATGGTACGGCGAGCAACTTTGTGAGTGACGCATTCTTCTTCATTAAGGTGGCAAAATGGCTATTACAAAAATGCGAACCGCCATCGCTGATGATTGCCCTTGGAATCCCGAATCGGTTAAACACATTTTCTCTGAGGAATTTGACCACAACCTTATGATCATTCGATCGGGTTGCCACAGCTTCTATCCATTTCGAGACATAATCAACAGCCACTAGAATATATGAAAACCCCACGGATGGGGAAAAGGACCCATAAAGTCAATCCCCAAACATCAAAAATTTCAACAATCGAATTGGATTAAGGGCATCATATTCCGCTTTTGAAATATTGCTTTGTTGACATCGTCGGCATTCCTTGCAAAATTGAGCAGCGTCACGAAAGATGGAGGGCCAGTAGAATCCGCTTTGAAGGATTTTCTGGGCGGTCTTCTGTCCTCCGAAATGGCCGCCACAGGCCCCAGCATGACACAAGTGTAGGACGCTCATTTGCTCCTCTTCGGGTACACATCTCCTGATGATCTGATCTGAGCAGAATTTGAACAGACATGGTTCATCCCAAAAATAGTATTTTATTTGGGAGAAAAAGAGATTCTTATCATTCTTACCCCACTCAGTGGGGATTCTGCCAGTAACCAGATAATTCACAATGTTCGCAAACCATGGAACCTTTGCACAAGCTACATCAATTGCTATCAAATGTTCATCCTGAAACGTGTCACTTGATGTCTCGTGTATTGCGATTTCTGTAGAATTCTCGACAAATGATCACCACCACGCTCAACCCCCTTCTTATCCTTAATCTCGAAATTGAACTCTTGGAGCAGAAGGATCCAACGGATTAATCTCGGTTTAGTATCCTTCTTTGCTAGAAGATATTTCAGAGCGGAATGGTCTGAAAAGACCACTATTTTCAATCTAAGCAAATAGGAACGAAACTTGTCCAGAGCATACACCACAGCTAATAATTCTTTCTCGGTGGTGGTGTAATTGAGTTGGGCATCAATTAATGACTTGCTAGCATAATAAATTACGTGAGGTAATTTATTCACCCTCTGCCCTAGGACAACTCCAATTGCGTAATCAGATGCATCACACATGAGTTCGAATGGGAGAGAATAATCCGGTGGCTGGATGATTGGTGCATTGGATAAGAGCTCTCGCAATTTCAAAAATGCTTGCATGCAGTCCTCAGTAAATTCAAAAGGAACATCTTTGCCAAGCAAGGTGCACAATGGTTTAGCCACCTTGCTGAAATCCTTAATGAACCTTCTATAAAATCCTGCATGACCCAAAAATGATCGAATTTGTCGAACACTGTTGGGTGGTGGCAAGTTAGCAATTAGATCAACTTTTGCTCTATCCACCTCGATTCCTTTTTGTGAAACAATGTGCCCCAGAACAATCCCTTGTTTAACCATAAAATGGCTCTTCTCCCAGCTAAGAACAAGTTTGGAGTCAACACAACGTTCTGACACTTGTGAAAGATGATTCAAACAAGAATCAAAGGTTTTCCCAAAAACCGAGAAGTCGTCCATGAATACTTCAATGAATTTGTCGATCATATCTGAAAATATGGCCAACATACACCGTTGAAATGTGGCCGGGGCATTACATAGGCGCAATGGCATCTGCGGTATGCAAACGTACCATAAGGGCATGTGAACGTTGTCTTTTCTTGATCAGCTGGGTAGACAGGCACCTGATTGTATCCCGAATACCCATCAAGAAAACAGTAAAACTCTTGCCCAGCTAACTTCTCAAGGATTTGATCAATGAACGGAAGGGGAAAATGATCCTTTCTGGTGGCGGTGTTTAATTTCCGATAGTCAATGCAGACACACCATCCAAAGAGTTTCTCAGTGGGGACCAATTCTCCTTGCCAGCTTTCCTTCACGGATCCGGACTTTTTGAACAATTTGACCGGACTAACCCATTCACTATCGAAATCGGATAGATGATTCCAGATCAAGGAGTTTAATGACTTCTTTTAGAACGACTTCTTGCATGTTTGGATTAAGTCGCCTCTGTGGTTCCCTTGAAGGTTTACTCTCATCTTCCAAATGTATTTTATGCATACATACCGATGGGTCAATCCCTTTGAGATCAGTGAAAGTCCAACCGATAGCTTCCTTGTGCTCTTTCAGCACCTTCAACAACTCTTTTTCTTGTTCTGCCGACAACGTGGATGAGATTATTACTGGAAGTGTTTCACGAGGTCCCAGAAAAGCATATTTAAGGGACTCTGGCAATTGTTTCAATTCCACAATTGGTGGCTGCTCAAGTGATGGAGGCAGCACTTCCTTCACCTCAACAGGTAATGATTCTATCTCAGGCACACTCGCATCTAAGTGATCATCCTGGCATGATGAGCTAGACTCTATCTCGTCGGACTGCTTCTCTTCCGATCCTTTCTCTTCATAGATGGCCAACAAAGCATTTTCAAATTCCTCTTTGGTAAGCATTGAAGGTACTGCCTCATCCACCACTTCATCTATCTGATCGATGTAAAAACATTCGACCTCATCCTCGTTTGGGAAATGGTTCATCGCATGGAAGATATTCAATTGAACCTTCATGTTTCCAAAAGAAACGTCCATGACTCCCGTTCGACAATTAATGCAAGCGTTGGCAGTAGCGAGAAACGGACGTCCAAGGATGATGGGGACTTGATTAAGTGACTTAACAGGTGTGTCCATGTCCAAAACAACAAAATCCACTGGAAAGACAAACTTATCTATTCCAACCAAGACATCCTCAATAACGCCTCGGTCGTTTTCCGATCTATCCGCCAGCAGGACCGCTAGGGTCTCAATTCACCCAAATTCAGTTTCTCGTCCAATGAATATGGAATTAAATTAACACTGGCACCCAAATCCAATAACGCTTGCCCAACTGGTTGCCCACCAATGACACATGGAACAGTAGGAACTCCAGGGTCTTTTAGTTTTTGTGGGGTTACCAATTGCAATATGGAACGACTTGATTAGTCAAGAACACTTTCCTCGAAACATGATTACGTCTTTCTCTTCGAAAGCATAAATCTTTGAAAAACTTTGCATACTCGCACTTGCTTGATCGTTTCAAGCAATGGAAGGTTTATCTTTACTTGCTTAAATGTTTCAAAATATCTTCCATTTTGTTGGTCCCTTTCCCATTCTTGATGGAGGAGTTAGGCATTGAGGAAATGGTGCCTTTGGGACAAAAGGTGCGGTTCCCCTTCGAATCTTCGTCTTGTCCTTGTTGGACAGTTGAGGAGACTCATCCTCTATCACCTTTTCTTTCCTTCTCTTCTTTTCTCTTCCTCTTTCTCTTTTCTTTCTCTTTCTCGCCGACTTCTTCTCTTTCTCTTTCTCCACTTCTCACGACTCTTTCTCTTTCTCCGCTTCTCGCTCTTTATGCCTTCACTTTCGCCCTCTGCTTCCACGTGCATTTCCACTTGATTATAAACTTCCGTCCACTTCTCAACACGATAAACTCTTTCAAGTTGACTATTTAATGGTCCTTCATCGATGATGCTTGGTCGCGAGGATTGTTGATGGGTTGGAAGCTTACCCTCCTCTCGTCGACTCAGTTGATTTGCCAATTGACTGACTTGGTCGATTATCATCTGTTGAAAAGATTGCATACTGCGCATCACCTTTTCTTCCAGATCAGAATCCTTTGAAGTGCTTGTATGAGATTGATTAGGATTCTGATTGAAATTCTGATTTTTCCGGAAATCAGAATTTGGATGAGAATATGGAGCATTCTGCTGAAAGTTAGAATTCTGGTGAAAATTAGAATTCTGCTGAAAATTTGCTTGTGGACGGAAATTTTGCTGAAAATTTTGTGGAACCGCTTGTTGTCCACTCATAGGATTGGCTCGGTATTGCTGGTTGACCTGACCAGTTTGGTTTGATCCACCCCATCCTAAGTTGGGGTGATTTTTCCACTCTGGGTTGTAGGTATTTGAGTACACGTTTCTACCTTGCCGCTGATAAGATTGAGTGACATTTATCTGCTCTGGAAGAGTAGATTCATCGTGAAGGAATGTCAAGGTAGTTGGGCACTCATTAGCCATATGACCGGTGTTCACAAATTGAGCATACAGGGGGTGACAGAACTTTAGCTTGCTTGGTTGCGCCTAACAACATGTTCATCTGTTTGGGACAAAGATATCAACCTTGGTTGATAGATCGAGTTATTATTGTTGACCTCATACAATCCGCCTTTGGCCAACACATGAGATTTAGGTGCTATGTCCAAAGTGGTTAGCCCCAGTGTCTCACTTTGTATCGAGGTTTGATACAATTTCTCAAACAATGCCCACAACTCATCGGCCCCTTTCGTGGCACAAGATCCACCGCAAGATGCATCAACCATGCGTCTTTCTTCAGGAATCAGTCCATTGTAGAAACTTTGGACTTGTTGCCACCTTGGAACGTGATGGTTAGGGCAACTTCTGATCAACTCCTTAAAACGTTCCCAACATTCATGGAATGTCTCTGTAGGTTGTTGGGAAAAGAAAAGGATCTTTTGACGCATCTCTATGGCTTTAGTCATGGGAGAATACTTTTGAGGAACCGGCGATGTAGCTCGCCCAACTCGAATAGATTGCGTTCTAAAGAATAGAACCAAGTTTTTGCCTTGTCTCTTAAAGAGAACGGAAAGAGTAGACTTGAGCTATCTCATCAGTAACATTGTGGACTCTGAACATTTTGCATACCCCAGTGAACTCGTTCAGATGAACGTGCGGATTTTCGTTTGCCAAACCATGGAATATTGGTAGCATTTGAATCATTGCTGATTTGAATTCATAATGATTCCCTAGAATGGGAGCATGCATGATACACTCCTGATCCTCGTAAAAACCAGGATCACTATAGTATTCAAGTGTTCTAGGTCCCTCATAGTAATTATTGTTCCCATTATTTCCATTATTTACATTGTTGCCATTCTGGTTGTTGTTTTCATTCATTTCTTGCTTGATCACCATGGTATCGTGAGGACATCGATTCCTTTGGATTCTACGATTGTCTCGCAAAGATCGTTCGATCTCCGGATTAAACGGTAGCAAATGTGGGTGATGAGAACGAGTAAAGCTCATACACCACACCCACAATCAAAGGTTTGAAGAACCCAAAATAAGTCCTCAAGCAGACTCAATCGACTGAGACAGTGGTCTCAATAGATTGACAGAAGCACATAAAATTTCACACAAATGACTTGTCAGTCAATCGATTGAGGGGATGCTCTCAATCGATTGAGGTTCCAAGAGTCAGAAAGCACACAGAATATCAGAAAAAGACTTTGTCAGTCAATCGATTGAGAGGCTTCTCTCAATCGATTGAGGTTCAAAGATTAAAACACACAAGAGTTCTGTCAATTGATTGACATAGGAATGTCAATCGATTGAGAAAAGAGTAGAGAGCACACAGAAAGTAGCTCAGTATCAATCGATTGAGAAAGGAGCTTCAATCGATTGAATGCTGCTATGAACAGAGAGCAAAGTAAGAAGAAAAAGGAAAGAAAACCACTCAGGAAATTTATTTTTATTTTTATTATTTTATTTTTTTTTCTTTTTTTTTTTTTTTAAATTTTTTTTATTTTTTTTATTTATTTTTTTATTTTTTTATTTTTATTAAAATTCAGAAAAAAAAAATAAAATCTAAATTCAAAAATTAGAAATTAGAAATTAAAAACCTAGAAAATCTTTCCTAAAAGAAAACTTCTAAACTAAGAATATAAATTTCCTAAAAATATAAATTTCCTAAAAAAAAAATGAATAATCAATTTTTAGAAAATCCTAAAATTTCTAAAAGTGAAAAATAAAAAAAATAAAAAAAAAAACTTCTAAACTAAGAACTTCTAAAAACCTAAACTTCCTAAAGAATATCACAAAATCTAATCTAAGAAAGAAAATTAGGGAAAGAAATTTTTTTTTTTTTTTTTTTTATTATTTTCAAGTTTGTCAATCGATTGACAGAGTTGAGTCAATCGATTGAGGCACAATTATTGCCAAAAACACACAACCTCAATCGATTGAGAAACAAGTCTCAATCGATTGACTGTTATAAAAACAAAAAAAATCTCTAATCGGAATTTACTCAAAATTTTGCCGATTTCCTCAGAGAAAATGTGTGTAATAATTTGCCGAGAGAGGGTGTACCGGGTTATGCATCCGACCCATACCAGGCCCAAAGACCTGACCCGCGAGTGGCTAGCTCAACTATTAGTTGTGCCATGCCAAAACGGGCCCTAGAATTGCCTGGCGCAACTAACAGTAGTGCCATGCCTGGCTGGGGAATCGATTTAAACAGCTCGAGTTCGGGCAGCAAGGCATTTTTTCAAAAAATTTCTCCCCCCCTCACTTCAAAACAGAAAATCAGCCTCCTTAGGGTTCCTTTATATTGCATCCACGCATGTTTCATTGCCATTATTCGCTTGCGCCGATTGACCGCCGTCTTGTGCTAGATCAAAGACCCCTTTTTCTTCACAAGGTACCATTTTAAACTCATTTTTCTTGATTTTTCTTGCAAATATGATCATGATCTTGTACTCTTTGATGAGTAATGGTTTATTTTTATGGTGTGTATGTTTATTGATGGAGTATTGATGGTTTTTTTTGTGAATGATGCCCTATTTTTGTGATTTTATGGATATTATTGGTGCCTGAAATGTATATATATATATATATATTTATATACTCTTTTGTGTTTTTTTTTGTTCATGTGAGGAAGGGGTTTATGCACATTTTTTAATTTTATTTTTATTTGGAATAAGGATTTTTGGTCTTTTTCATTATTTTTATTTTTTTTGAACATTAATTTGGAAAAGGGGATTTTTTTTGTTTCTCTTTTTTTTGAAGATGATTATTGATTTCTATGTATTTTTTTGAAAATTAACTAAGGGAAATGTTTCTTGATTTCTCTTAAAATTAATTATGGAAAAGGATTTTATTGTTTGAAAACTAACTGAGGCATTATCTATTTTTTTTTTGTTGGTTTTCTTTTTGGGTTTTATGGGCACAATAATAATAAAAAAGGGGTTCCTTTTTTTGTTTTTTGGTTGGAGAGTTTTTTTTTTTTTTTTTTTTTTTTGTAAACATAAAAGAAGGGCTCTCCTCTTTTTTTGATTTTTTAACTTTAGGAGCATAAAAGGAGGGATTTTTTTGTTTTTTCCTTTTAACTTTTGTTTTTCTGAACATAAAAGAAGGACCTTTTTTTTTAGCTTTTGATTTTTAGGAGCCTAAAGAAATGATGATGATTTTTTTGTGTTTTAGCTGGCTTTATTTTTAAACATACAAAAAGGGAAATTTGTTTTATTTTCTTTTAATTATTCTTGAAGCATAAAGGGAGGGATTTTT
Source organism: Chloranthus sessilifolius (assembly GCA_021018995.1). Classification (NCBI taxonomy): domain Eukaryota; kingdom Viridiplantae; phylum Streptophyta; class Magnoliopsida; order Chloranthales; family Chloranthaceae; genus Chloranthus; species Chloranthus sessilifolius. The sequence goes on along the minus strand of CM037588.1, from coordinate 122,374,055 downwards.
TTTTCATTTTTAATCTAAAGGGGATTTTTTTTGGTATGTGTGTATCTTTATCTTCTAAAAATGAACAGAAAGAGGGTGAGAATACTTACCTGCCCCTGCAGTGTAGCATAGACTGGTTCTTTATCACTGATTTGCTCTAATGTGTTTGTTTTTTGTTGCCCCAGAATGTCCGGTGCTGATGAGTATGTTCTTGAGGAGGGCCATGAGGAAGGGCCCGAGATAGTTTATGGTCCGCGGGGGGAGCAGTTCTTTTGGGTAGAGTGGAAAGCGGGCCCTTGGCTCGAAATGCAGGTGGAGGCCACCCGAGTCGGCCTCCTACATCAACAGTACATTCACATTTCAAATTTTGGCATAGCGGGCAAGGTAAAAGATAGGTCCAATTTTTTTCTTTGTGCAGCTTCGCTTCATTTCCATGATCTGATGCATTTCCTTTTTGGATGCAGGACCTGCCCTCTATTGTATTCCGCGGGGGGTGGCTGAATTTTCATGACTTCTATCGCTATGTTCCCCCTGTGGTAAAGAGTTTTTATCCTACCCCCCTATGAGAGGCAATGCAGCGTACTTGAAGGTGCTGATTGAGCGGTTCCACCTGAAAACTATGACCTTCCATATGGCGTACGCCGAGATGACCTTGACGCCCATAGAGTGGGCCATGATTACTGGCATCAGGATGGGGCATACCGACAGTTGGCCTTATGGTGCCGAGCAGAGAGGACATTATTCGATTGATAGGGGCCTATCCCCCTCGCGGGCAGGTGCATGGCACCGAGGTTAAGATGGGTTGGCTATCCAGTCTCTACACGGCGGATGAGATGGTGGATCTGGGTCAGCTAGATAGGGAGCTCTATATTACACCCGAGCGAGCGATCATCTTGGCCCGTATTATGCTTCTGCTCCTTTTGGGCAAGACCCTCTTCACGAAAGCATGCGGTTGGCAGGTCAGCTTGGCACTACTAAGCATCATGGAGAACTTCCTAGACATTCATCGGTACGACTGGGGCGAGACCGGATATGCTTGGTTGATGTATGGCGTAGCTCGGGTGACCATTGGGGAGGCTAAATCCGTCGTTGGCTTTTGGGCCACTTTGGAGGTAATCCCTTGCTCTTTTGCCTTTGTCAGTTCACTTGGATGATCTTTGTACTGACTTACTCCTTCATATACTGCTCCTCTCAGGTATGGGGGTACCATCACTTTTATCCTTGGCACCCACTCCTCCATTCGGATGCATATACCTACCCCCTTCTCAACAAATGAAACCAAGCTTGATGTCGTGATGTGGGCATGAAGCACCTCAAGATGGGCCTGAGGTCCCAACTTGACCTGATGGTACCTGAGAAGGTAATGCCTCTATTTATTTCAGTCTGACAATTGTCCTTTGATATTACATTGTAATTTTGACTGGTTGGTCCTCTCTTGACTTGGACAGATCCTCCATGACCTGTACCTTACCTCCATTTTCTAGGACCGGCAAGCCGTAGGCCCATCGCACCTATTCAACAACCGCCGCGTGGTCTTCTTTTATGGGGAGTGGACCAAGGTTTACTATTTGGGGGAGCGGGTGGTGCACCAGTATCAGGGTTATCACGCCATACCTATGGACCCTCCCGCCAATGTCATGGACCCTGTTGGTAGTGTTGAGGAGCTCACGGTGTTCTTCCTCAATAATGGGCTCCCTATGAATGCCCTTTTCCCTTTTTTAGATTGGTCCTCTTTTGCTTTAATTCATCTTTTGTTCCTTCTGAGCGGATTTCTATTTTGTTCACAGTTTGCTCAAGGGGATGACTCGGATGGTGGAGGTGGAGCGGAGGTGAGTGCTACTGATACTTCAGGGGCAGGTCCTTCAGGTGTTGGTCCTTCTGGTGTGGGTCCCTCGAGTGAGGACTCTTCTGGAGCTGGTCCGTCGGGTATCTCTCATGCAGGTGCCCTTGGTGGTGATCTGTCTGTGGTCTATGGGACCTTCTGACACTTTGATGATAGCTTTCTCTCGGGCCTCTACGCCGATGTGGATAAGCATGTGCGTATCTCAACTTAAGTGGCCCGAGTCCCTCCTCCTGAGGTGATTCCAGGGGTAAGCCTTCTTACTATCATTTTTTTCTTTGTCTTGGCCCCTTTTGCTTGTGTTTTGTAATTGCCTTGGTAATTGGCATCCTATCCCTCTGAGTGTAGGAATTTGACTCGGGTACAGAGTATGCGGCATATCATCATAACATTGCAGAGCTTTGGGACATGGAGACTATCAGTACTCTGCTGCTCTGCTTTTCTTATTTGTTCAGACATTCTTTGTTCCCCAATTGATCTTGATATCTGATTTTGATCATGACTTGCAGCATGCACGCGCCAAGGAGTCGCGCTCCTTGATGAGCCAGATTTCGCAGGCATGGTCCCGGGTCAGGGATATTCGGACCTTCCAAAGCTCCTCACGTCGGCAGAAGAAGTCAAAGGGTGTCAGTAAAGATTAGGCCCTAGTTTCTGCATTCAAACATTTTAGCACCTTTTCAGACAATTTTATTGGGATACTTGCAACGTTTGTAATAGATATTTGTGGGATGGGATGATTTTATTTTTAGACATGTTCAGTGCTTTTCTCTTGAATATATCCAATTGCTTGCAGGAAGATCTTGATGATCGCCCATGAAAGTGGCCCTCGATGCTGCATGCCTTGTTGCGGGCTTCTCCTGCACAAGAGTCAAACCTATTTTTATGTTAGATGCCCTTTAAATTCTTAGGTGTAGATGTTTTAAATAGCAGGTGAATCAGGTCTGTAGCCTAAGGGGGCCAGCGATGGCCCACAAAAATTCCCAAAAACCCAAAAAAAGTGGCATGGGGGGAGGGGGGTTTTGTGCTGGCGCAACTATTAGTTGCGCCAACCTTAATCTAGGACAAATTGCATTGGCACAACTAATAGTTGCGCCAGCTTGGACCTGGGGAGCTGTGGGGCCTTATATGCTCGAGACAGTCCAAATTCCCCTTGCTTTCCCATGGGCGGGTCCATCAACATACATTGAATTTTATACTCTTGAAAGATCTTTGCACGTCTATGGGCCCACTTTCCAACCCTCCCTTACATGGAGGGCCCAGAACCAATTTACTCATTTCTTTGGGCTTGGGGCCCAATTTTCCTAAAAGTTGGCTTGGGAGCCTGAATGCGAGCGAGTTCGCTGAGCTTGAGTGGCTTGGCCTATCACGCCTTTCCTTCTTCCTTGAGGTTTTTCCACCGTGGCATACTTCATGCAGCCACTTCATTTTTGGATGCAACGCCCATGTGTTCCATTTTAGGAAGCGGGAGCTAACTCCAACCCTTGAGGAGCTATGCAATTTATTTGGTTTGAAGCTTCACAGAGGCCTCGCAAGAGTCACGCCAAAGTCGGGCCACTCTAAATCCGTTCACCTTACCCTCGGTTTGAAGAAATTTGAGTACGAGAAAAGTCTCGCTAGGGGGCCCACAAGGTGTTCGATCAAATTCCTCAAAGAACTTTTTAGTGACGAAAGTCTTCAAAAATTACCGGTTAGGAACATCTTCAATGTGAAATCCTTTGTACTTAGTCTCATTTCAGAAGTCCTTTTCTTCACTGGGGCAGAGAGCTTCTCCCTGGCACTCTGTGATGTTTTGATCAAGTTGGTAGAGGGCCAATCAGTGATGCATTTGGTCCTCGCCGATTACCAATGCGTCGATGCCTTTGCTCTGGGTAAGGTGGAGAGCCCCAGGGGATGTCCTTTGCTGCTTTAAGTCTAGTTAGGTGAGCATCTTACTATCTTCGGACCCATGCCACACTTTTATATTACCCGAGGTGAGGCAGCTTGATGCTTTTCAGGTAGGTGTCACTTGCTTTCGCAAGACAATTCGTCAGCTTTGAAGCTTTGGTTGACTGATGTCGAGTTGATATGGAGGCTTCCTTGGTTAGACCGGACCTTCCCGATAGTTCATTCCTGAGAATATGAGGGCATCACCCTCTTAGGATTGACTGGCAGCATCTTCTACTTCCCATTCTGGGTGTTGCGTCAGTTTGGCTGCTCTCGACAGGTGCCTTCCGAGGCAAAACCCCCTCTGTGTGACTTGATCTTTTCTAGGGGGTCCTCTAGGGATGTGGATCGGATTGCTGCTCTTTGGGAGACTCGTCAATCGACACTGATGTATGATATGGAGCAGGGAAATTCAGTTCAGCCTTCCCCTGAGTATGAGGCCTGGCTATCAGCTGAGCAGCCTGCTGTTGATCATCTGGATTAGACGGAGAGGGTTGATATGGGAGGCCCCTGGCTGAAGAAGGAGATGGCGCTTTGAGCTGGCATCGAGTTGATGGTTGATGAGAAGAGGGTCCTACAAGAGCTTTTAGAATAAGAAAAAGTTAGAGTAGAGATAGCAAAGAGCGAGGTCCTTCGTCTAAAAGGATCCTTGAGTGTTGCCCTTAGAGCCGCTGATACTTCTCAGAAGAGGTATAAGAGTTTGCATGGTCGTTGGTTGACCGAGCGGAATAATCGGGAGGATGGTTTTTGTGCTGAGATTAGTGCCTTGAAGCGCGAGCTGGACCGTTGATTCCTGTGTACACAACTTTTTGCATAGATCAAATACACAGAAGAGGGGTGTAAGAGACCCCTTTACAGATACACACTTTTTGGTGTACATATTTTCTTTCTGTTTTTTTGTTTTCTCTGCTTTTCTAAAGAAAGAAAGAAAGAAAGAAAGAAAGCTAGACATCACATCGACTATTTTTTGGGATGTGGTGTAAGCGAGACAATTGTAACAAATGATTATATTTTACAAAGACTTTTCTTTTTGTTCTTTTTATTTTGTGTTCTCTCTTTTTTCTTGGGGTGTGGTGCCTTAATCCCTTAGTGAGATTTTGGCTCCTCCTTTGACCATGGTTGAACCCCTCCTTTTTAAATAGTTGGGTCTGAGAGAGTTTCAAAAGTTTTACCAATACTGGAATGTCAATCCCCTTGGACTGAGTCAAACCTTTCTCCTTACCTTGAGTCATACGTTTGACAAAGCAATTTCACAGAGGCAATTCCGGTCGGGGTTCGATTTGAACTAACATAAGCGGCCTAAACGGGAAAGGGGCATCAGGGAGAGGCTCCTTCAACAACAATTTATCAACTAGTCAAACCCTTTTCTTTTCAATTTTCATTTTAATCCTTTTATACTCACAACGCCCAAGGTGGGTTCGTCATGCCCATTTTGCCCTATTTTTACCCATGGAGCCCTTTCGAATTTTCACCACGACCATGGGTTTAGCTCTCTTACCCCAAGCACCATTTTGGGTTTTCACCTGGTCCGCACAAGCTTGTTGTTTTTACTTGTAGCGCCCTTTCAAATTTTCACCACGTCCATCCTACTTTGAGCTTGTTTTTTTTTTTTCTTTTTTTTTTTCTCATTTTTTCAAAAGCCACAGCATAGACATCGATTCCGTCATAGCCGGCTAAATGTGGTTCTAGTGTCGTTTCACAACTCAGCTTGTGTTGATTTAACAGATACTCTAACTCCTTGTGAACCTAAAAAGAGGGATTCCTTCAAGGTGTAGCTTGGCCATGGGTTAGGTTAGGGTTTGAAGGTATGCTGGGCTAAAAGGGTTTCCTTCATACAGCTTCAATTTTTCACAACATACTTTCTTTTATGGGGATTTTACTGTACATGCCCCAGAATGTATATATATTTTTTGCTTTTTCCTTTGTTTTATCTATTCTTGAGGTTTGCTTTTCCAATTATTTATTTATTTTGATAGTAACTTTACTTCCCTTTTATTTTTTGAATATGTACATACATTTTTTGGGAAGGGGTTTATTAAAAGAAAAGGCCTAGACACAAATGAGGGTAGCAAAGGATATCATCATTTTTAGGGATATTTTTTGGCTACTGTGCTTGGAATGATGCCCTCTTTCGGGTGGTTCCTAAGCAGTCACGCATCTGTTTCACCAATACCTACCTTGTTGTGATGGACTACGAGTAGAACCGTCGAACATATCCAGCATTGATGGGCTCAAGAAGATGATCTTCATCCATGGTGGTGAGGCGGATGGCATATCTCGATAGCACTTCTCAGACGACGTAAGGTCCCTCCTAGTTCGGCTTGAACTTCCCTCTCGGATCGGCGTGGAGGGATGGGAAGATCTTCTTTAGTATAGTGTCTCCTACCTTTAAATCTTGACCGTGGACACATTTATTGTAAGCGCTTGCGATTCACCCCTAGTAGACTTGAGTATGGCACAAGGCTAGGAGTCTTTTCTCGTCCAGTAGATTCAACTATTCGAAGTGGGATCGTTCTCTCTCTTTGCATCGGGTAAGCCTGATTCCATGAGGATTTAGAGCGAGGGTACTTCAACCTCTACCGGTAGGATGGCCTCGGTTCCATACATAAGGGAGAATGGTGTTTCCCCTATAGCAGTACGGATCGACATCTTGTAGGCCCATAAAGAAAATGGCATCATTTCATTCTAATCTCGGTAAGAATGACCATCTTCTCTAGGATGCGGATGACTGTCTTGTTAGCGGCTTCCACGACTCCATTAGTTTGAGGCCAATAAGGGGACAAGCGATGGTGCTTGATCTTGTATTGCTCATAGAAGACTCGGATGCGCTTATTCGCAAAATTTATGTCATTGTCTGTGATGATATCCTTGGGTACTCCAAATCGGCACACAATATTATTTTTGAGGAACTTCTTGACATGACTGGCCGTGATGTTGGCATATGATGCTACTTCAACCCACTTAGTGAAGTATTTAATGGCGACGAGGATGAATCAATGCCCATTTGAAGCTTTTGGATTAATCATTCTGATGACGTCAAGGCCCCAGGTAGAAAATGGCCAAGGAGTGGTCATGCAGTGAAGATCGATGGCAGAAGCATGTATTAGACTAGAGTGTTCCTAACACTTGTAGCATCTCTTAACATGCTTGTAGCAGTTTGATTCTACAGTGGTCCAAAAGTATCCCTGCCGCAGAATTTTCTTAGCAAGCATGTGACCACTGATGTGGGCTCTGCATACTCCCTCGTGGATCTCCCTCATGATGCTAATTGCTTCACTTTCAGTAAGGCCTCTGAGTAAGATGTTATTGTACAATTATTTGCAAAGGCATTCACTGCAGACGACGTAGCATGCCGCTAACTGTTGAATGGTTTGCCGATCCGTCTTGGATGTACTCTCGAGGAAGGTTAGTGTCTAGAGGAAATTCTTGATATCTGAGAACCAAGGTGGCTCATCATCAAGCTTTGTAGGTTCCTCAATCTGGAGCAGAAGGCCGGCTCATTCCTTTGCTCGATCATGATCAGCCTTAGTTCAGCACCATATGGGACTTTTATCATTGATGCCAACGTTCTTATGGTGCGTCCATATGAGAATGTCACGTCCTTGAAGCGGGCTATCAGATCCTCGAGGTGCTCATGGTAACGGATCAGTTTCTCATCCTTTGTCTTCCAATCTCCATTCGTCTGGCATATGATCAACTGTGAATCGCCGAAAACTCGGAGGTGAGTTATGATCAGATAGAGAGCCACCTGCAAACCAGTGGCACAAGCTTCATACTTGGCCATGTTATTAGTGCAAGGGAAGTTGAGTTTGATAGAAACTGGTACATGTGATCCTTTTGGTGAAATCAGAATGGTGCCAACTCCCTAACCCTCGACATTGGCCACTTCGTCAAAGTGTATTACCCAGGATTCCTCAGTTTCTTCTGTATCGTCTTCCGTCATGAATAGGATGTCCTCATTAGGGAATTTGATTCTCAAAGGCTCATAATTTGGCAGAGGATTGTCGGCGAGATGATTGGCGAGTTCCTGCCCCTTAATCAACTTCTAAATGACGTATGTGATGTCAAACTCAGATAATAAAAGCTACCATCGTGCAGTTCGTCCAGTAAGAGCCGGCTTCTCAAAAAATTATTTCAATGGGTCCATTCGAGCTAAAAGTAGAACGACTTGAGATAGCTAGTAACGGCGAAGCCTCTGAGTAGCCCATACAAGAGCCAAGCATGCTTTCTCCAGATGAGAATAGCGCATCTTGTAGTCAGTAAACTTCTTGTACAAATAGTAGATGGACTACTCTCTTCTTCCCATCTCGTCATGCTACCCTAAGACACATCCCATTGAAACTTCTGTCGTGGAGAGATACATTAGGAGCGGTCTCCCTGGCTCAGGTGGTACCAAAACAGGTGGGTTAAGGAGGTAGCTTTTGATTTTATCGAATGCTGCCTCACAATCATCATTCCATTCAACGAGTGAGTTCTTCTGAAGTAGCTTGAAGATTGGCGTACAGATTGGAGTTAGTTGTACAATGAACCGACTGATATATTGTAATTTGCCTAAGAACCCTCTAACCTCTTTATCAGTGATGGTGGCAGCATTTTAGTGATAGCTTTAACTTTGATTGGGTCAACCTCGATCCCTCTCTTATTGACAATGAATCCCAATAGTTTTCCAGACATGGCACCAAATGCGCACTTCTGTGGATTCAGACGTAGTCGGTACTTTCTTAGTCTCTCAAACAACTTCTGAAGGTTTACCAAATGATTGCTTCATTTCGATGACTTGGCTATCATATCATCGACATACACATCAATCTCTCAGTGCATCATGTCGTGAAACAATGCGGTCATAGCTCTCTGGTACGTAGCCTTGGCATTCTTCAGCCCGAATAACATGACTCTATAGCAAAAGGTTCCTCAACGGGTGATGAATGTCGTCTATTCTAGGTCGGCCTCTGCAATCTTAATCTGGTTGTATCCTGAGAATTCATCCATGAATGAAAGCATCCCGTGCTTAGCAGTATTATCGACTAAGATGTTGATGTGTGCTAATGGAAAATCGTCCTTTAGGCTTGCTTTGTTCAGAATTCAAAAATTGATGGACATGCGGGTCTTTCCATCTTTCTTTAGCACATGCATAATATTAGATAGCCACTGTGGGTATTTGGATACCATGAGAAATCCCATGTCATACTGCTTGATGACCACGTCTTTGACTTTCAACATCCACTCGGGTTGGAGACGTCTCAACTTCTGCTTAACCGGCTTTATATCAGGGTAGAGAGGCAACTCATGCTCAACCAAATCGGTGTCCAGACTAGGCATGTCCTCGTACGACCAAGCAAAGACGTCTTGGTATGACCGAAGGAAGTTGATCATTGTTTTTCTTTCTTCGAGAGATAGCGACATTCCGATTTTGGTAATTCGGGGAAACTCCTCAGTCCCTAGATTAGCGTCCTCGGTTTCCTCGACAATAGGGGTAGGTGTTGTTGCCCAAAGTGTGCCATAATTATGTGCATTATAAATCAAAAATTAAAGAATTAAAGAATGCTAAATTATATGGATGTTAACTTATGAAAGGGATATCAAGACATTAGCTAACACCGGCCCGCAAGATCGTGGCGCTTGTAGCAAGTTTTAAAAGTAAGTATTTCAAGATCGTCCACAGAGAAGTTTGTCTAAAATGAGAGATAAACCTCCAGATCTGTGCTACCAGATCTGGCTCTATAATTATCTAAAAAAAAGAATAGATAAAAGAGAGTGTTGGATTGTGTCACATTTAACTATAAGCAAATAAAGAAAAGAACTAACTACATGATCCAGATCCGAGTTGGGGAGATGTTTAAAATAAGACAAATGCAGAAATAATAGCTTCATGTACTTTAGCCTCCGAATTTTAATGGAGAATCAGAGTTCAACAGAGCAGATTCAATCTTCATCCGCTACCAAAGACAGATGTAAGAGAAATAAATTCAATTAAGGAATAGGTTTAGACTTATGGCTATGATCATCACTTAAATGGTCACAGATCTCGCTAATAGTGGCCTATTCTTTAGTTCGTAACATGAACATCATCTAAATCTTTGCTAGAATTAGGTTACCAACGCTAATTCGCATAGAAGCGATGAATTAAGGGAAGTTGCATGCGGATGAGTGAATCTAAAGAAGTCTAATGCACTAAGGTGAACATTCGAACCCTCGACATGACTCAATGGAGAAGACACAAATTACAACCTTTTAAAATCCAAAATTACAATTACAGAGCACGGCTTCTTAGAGAGCCCTCGGACTTACGATCGAGCTTCTTAGAGAGCCCTCGGACTTACGCCTTGAATCCAACTTGGAAGTACAAATCACTCACAATGGCTCTCAAAGGTAAACTACAAGAAGGATTCAGGTTCGGATAAGCTATCCGACCGAATGAGAAACAGAGATGAAAACTCTAAAATCTGGATACCCAAATTGGGCAAATGGTTCTCTATTTATAGTTTTCCCTAAGCCGAGATGTGTATCAACCAATCGAATTGGATAGATCTGTATCAACCAATAGGAGTCGAGCACCGGGATCCAGACTGTTACGCCAATCGAAATGCTTGATCTGGTTGACCAATCGTGAAACAGAGGCATCAATTATGTTATGTAATTCAAAATCTGTTTGAGCTTCTAAGTTCCGCCAAGTAATTTCATCTTTGGGTGTTCACATGGGGTGGAATATGCCTTTGGTTCGTGCTCGAATCTTCCTGAATGTCCTTGGGTTTTAAGAGCGCATTGGGGTGCGTGCAAAGTTTCTGAAATACCCTTGACGAGCTGCAAATCCCAGAATGCCATTTCGCATAGTTTAAGGGCTTTTTAGCAAAGTAGTTTGGCTCGAAGCTCTCTTCAAAGCATTTTGGCTTGGAGATCTTTTCATAAAGCATTTTGGCTTGAGGAGATCTTTTCGCAAGCATTTTGGCTTCAGGAGATCTTTTTCAAAGCATTTTGGCTTGAGATCTTTTCAAAGCATTTTGGCTTCAGGAGATCTTTTCAAAGCATTTTGGCTTGGGAGATCTTTTTCGCAAAGGACTTCTCTTCTTTTGAGTGTTTTCTTCTTTTGCAAAGTTCAAAGTTCTTTGCGAATAGTAGAAGTTCTTCTTGAATTGAACTTTAGCTTCCATTCTTCTTTGCGAATGGATCCTTCTTCTTCTTGAGTCTTTTCTTGCTCTTTTAGGACCTTTTTAGCCATTCTTTGAGGCTATTTCTTCACTCCCTCTTTGAGTTTGACATGCGTTGTCACTTTTTGATCATTTTAGGATGGTTTTCGGATTTGGACTGTCTTTTGGTTAGTGCAATATGAACACTAAAGCACTTATTTAGTCCTCTCAAGGGTCTTTCAAGGCTCGTGTTTAGGGGTGAAAAATGGTATTTTCACTACTTATCACCCAAACCTAAGCTTTGCTAGTCCCCGAGCAAAGAAACATAAAAACAAAGTAAAGAGCCACTTTTGTAGGAAGCACAGTGCATTTAGCATATGCAACAAGCCTTTTCAACCCTAGGTGATCCCTAGAGGAGGAGTGAAGTCTCCGAGGGTTTTCAAATGAAGGTACCCACAAACTTCTCCATGAAACAGTTAATCATCGTGCAATATTATCAAATGAGCAATCAAGGAGCGGTTAGTTACTCTTGAATCAATGATGAACAGAAAATTTGATTATTGTTTGCACAGAATTTAAACATTTATAAACCTCATGAATGTTTCAATATTTCCAATCTGTGACAGTCATAGAAAATCATACAAATGTGCCTAAGCTCATCCTATGGATAAAAATTAGGTTATAAGTCATACTTAAGGTGCTCAAGTTCCAACCCAAACACTCACCAGTATACTCTCATGGTGTTTTTGTTGAGGGGTTCATTTTCACTCAAGCTCAAGAGCGCTTACATCTCCCAAATGGATCTGTAAGCATGAGCATAGGCATGATTCTTAGGCAATGGCATCATTGACATCTCTTCACCATAGATTGGTCACTTTTTATCTCCACATGACTCACTCAATTTTGGATCACAAGGGCTTTTAATCTAGGTTTGTTTGTATGGCTTATGGAGTGAAGTTTCAAGGAAAGGCAGCTTGAACAGAGGTTTGAATTTGAGAACTCGTGAAGTGCAGAGATGGTTCATGACTCCACCTTTTTGAGTTTAGCTTCTTCTTCTTCTTTTCGAGATTCTCACATTCACAAAGGATCAGCTTCTTTCTTTGATCTTGCATTTTTTAACATAAGGTCCCTTTTTTGCCTTTTTGTTTGCAACTTTTTCACATTGTTTGTCTCTTCTTTTCTCACCATATATTGCCTGCTTTTTGAGGTATTTTCTCTTCATTTTCTTGATGTTGCCTTAAATGGTCCATCTTCGCTTCTTTCTCCTTTACCTCCTGAATTCTCGAGTGAGGGAAGGCTGAATTGGTTCCATAGGTTCAAAAGTACTTTTGAGTAATTTTGATGAAGAATTGTAGGATTTACTCAAATGGGGTACAAACAGGCAGATTTTTCTTGGTTGGTTCTGTTAGGTTCAAGTTCCAAAGAAGGCCTTGATCTTTTCCTCGCTTTCATGAGTGTCACATTGTTTTAATTTGAGTTTCCTAACTTCTAGTGGATCTAATGCCTCACCAATCCTTTGAATCGTAAAAATTGCCTCACCACTCTTCAACAGAGATGGAAAATATATGGGCTCAATTCTCACCGGTTATGGTTTTTCCTTGAGCTTTTAAGTATATCTTTACCTTTTCTCTTCCTTTTGACTTACTACGTCGATACCAAGATATGTTTTATGGTGTAATCATCATGGAAATGTAGAATATCGCAAGGTTTAGAATGTCTAAATTTGGCAAAGGAATTTTAAATTTTCTAGTTGTCATGATTCTAAAGTAAATTAATACATTTCCTAATTATTTAGGTGATTCTGCCCTTATGTTAACTATTCCCTAGGTAGGACTTGTCGCCACACCCCAAACCTATGGGGAATAAAGGTCCTCACCGGTTCAAAGGTGGCATGGTCACTTTATAACGGAAAAAATTGAAACAAGGCAACAATAATAAGAAAAAAAAAAAAATAAACAAAGAGAAATGACATGGAGAATGGGAGAAAGTAAAGTTTATTAACTAGAAATATTTTACATAAAAAGAAAAATAAAGAAGAATAGGAGTGTTTTTTAGGGAGGGTGGGGGCGGTGGAGGGTGGAAGTGGGAGGGAAGGTTGATTTTTGTTTTTCCGAGGAGGCTGGAGTTGGGCCTCCTCTTCTTTGGCCAAAATCGCGAGGACCTCTTCAACTTCGCCCGAGACGGGCTGGAGCGGATCTCGCACCTTCGGTGGTGGTGGGTCCACCACATGGGGTAAAAGTGTGGTGGCTTATTGGCTTGGTCGCCGGCCATTTTGGAAGGGTGGAGAAAGATGTGGGGGAATTTGGTAGAGGTTGGTTATTTATAGGTAAGGTGGGGAAGCCGAAAGGGTGGGACTTGAATGGGGGGGCATTGGGAATGCTCATGACCCAGGAATCAGCGTGGGTCATTAAGTAGCATTGGCGCATGCGTGTGGAGGCATGTAACTCTGCATTTAATTCCCCAATAAGTGAGTAACAACACTGAAATTGGGGAAACGTGTGAGGAACCGTGTCCTCACTTGTTGTTGTAAGGAAAACAAAGAAAATAGCAGTGCTTACTATAGATCTAAATGGGAGAATTTATGAAAAAACCGAAGAAGAAAAGAAAAAAAAAAAAAAAAAAATTAGTAAAGCGTAAACTAAGAAGCAAATGTAAACTAAGAAGCAAATGAAAACAAATGCATGCATACAGGTTTATTCCTCCTAAATCAGCAATGGTCCAGTAATTGCTTTTTGTGTTGTTTAGAACTACCAATGACTCCTCTTCTTGCTCCTTTGTAAGGGAGGAAGAAATAATCACAGTAGTGTTTGATGATCTCCCAAAATACATATTTGATTTTTTTTTTTTGGGGAGCTGTTTGAGTTCCAATTGTTGAGAAAAGAGGGCAGCAAAGGTACCTTGGTAACTTGTGGAAGAGGGAGAGGAGCAGGTCTCCAAGAGAGAGAACTTGATGACTGTTGATGAGTGCCTTGCACAAAGCAGACTCCCTTTGAATTTGATCTCCCTTTTCCTTCTTTCTCAGTGAATCCCCAATCATTTTTAAATTATGTGGTGGAGTCTTTACCTTGCAGAAATGTTTGTAAAGACTCCTCCACCGACTCATCAATGATGTCAACATGGAAACATTCCTCAAAGAGAATTGAGGTTGAGTAACAGATTATACACATTCAATTTAACTTTCATATTTCCCAAAAGACACCTCCATGATGCAGGACACTGCATTGAATGCATGCATTAGTCAGTAGCCAGAATGGTCTTCCTGAGAATGAGGATGGCGTGGTACTTTGGTTGGTTCCATGTCCAACACCAAAAGTCAGTCGAGGTAGAAAACTTGTCTACTCCTACCAAAACATCTTCAATCAACCCCATAGGTTTCCTTCGATCTGTTAGTAACACCACTTGAGTGGGTTTCAATTCTCCAAACCTAGCTTCTCATAGAAGAATAGGAAGCAGTTGACACTAGCACCCAGATCTAGCAAGGCTTTCTCAATGGTGTGCTCCCCAATGATGCAGGGGATTGTGGGGATTCGGTGGTCTTGCATCTTAGGTGGTGTTGCAATTGATAGCACTTGGTTGATTTTCTCCACAAAGAAAGGCCTTCTTGGATAAATGTATCCTAGATTGCCTTTTGTGGGTGCACACCTCTTTGAGAAATTTTGCATAAGCGGTGGACTGCTTGATTGCATCAAGCGAGGTAGATTAATTTTAACTTGCTTGAATGTCTCCATCATTTCCTCAATTTTTTGTTTCCTTTGTCAAAAGGAGAAACGACGTTGCATGGGGAAATGGGAGGTGAGGAATAAATTTCTCCTCCTCATCTTTTTCAACAATTTTGTTATTTTTCCTGTTTTTCATTTTTTGAATTTTCGATGTAAATCAACTGACCATATTGCTATCCAAATTTGTTGTTCCTGCACTTGTTCTTCATCTTTTTCCTCTTCACTACTGTGTTGTTTATTATTCTTCCACTTCTCAAAGTAGTCATGACTTTGATTTCCTCATGGCCATTTGAGGATTCTCCAACCATGAACTCCTTAGGATTGTTCACGGGTTGGTGGGTAGTTACCCTCTTCTCTCTTAGCCAATGAATTTGAGAGTTGGCGAGTTTCTTCAATTTTTTAATGCTCGTGAAGGTTCACGATAGAGACAGTAGTTCAAGATTTTGAAGTGAACTCAAGACACGATCTTCAAAGGTCGGGGATCTAGGAGGGCGGGGGTTGGTGCATCACCATGGCTTGTTGTTGGTTAGGCTGCTGAAAATTTGATTTATTATAAAAATTCTGCTGATATGGTTGAGCAGGTTTGAAAGGTAATTGATCTGAAAATAATGAGAAACAACTCAGAGATTTTCTATTTGTGTTTTCAGCTTCTTTTATTTTGTATTTGGTTTTGTAAAAAAAAATCAAGATGCCTAAAAGATGAGAAATTATAATAAAAAAAAAAAAACATTAAACACAGTAGAACTGCTGGTTCTCAAGAATTTAAAATAGAAAATGAATGCAAAGGAGAAGGATGCAAACTCAAGCGAGATCTGCTCCATTTTGGTCCAGATGCTCCTTGTTGACTACTCCAGATCCGCAAACATCCAAAAGCTGTAGCGATACCTTATTCAAGTATTGACAAAACTAAGAAGAAAAACTCAAGCTCTGCCCAAATTTGACAAAAGACAAGAGTGGCAGCAGATTTATTCAAATAACTAGAAGGCAAAGAATAAAAAACTCAAAAAAAAAAAAAAATAAAATTACCGCAGAAACAAATGTGTTTTCTATACAAATCCAGAGACATTTAATCAAGCACTTGGAATGCAAAGTGCAGGTTTAAAGCAAAAATTAAAATAAATGAAAATAAACATAGGTTTATCTATTTTAGAACAAACTTCCCCGGCAATGGCGCCAAAAACTTGTTGTTGCCCAAAGTGTGCCATAATTATGTGCATTATAAATCAAAAATTAAAGAATTAAAGAATGCTAAATTATATGGATGTTAACTTATGAAAGGGATATCAGCACATTGGGGCTAACACTGGCCTGCAAGATCAGGACCAGTTGTAGCAAGTTTTAAAAGTAAGTATTTCAAGATCGTCCACAGAGAAGTTTGTCTAAAATGAGAGATAAACCTCCAGATCTGTGCTACCAGATCTGGCTCTATAATTATCTAAAAAAAAGAATAGATAAAAGAGAGTGTTGGATTGTGTCACATTTAACTATAAGCAAATAAAGAAAAGAACTAACTACATGATCCAGATCCGAGTTGGGGAGATGTTTAAAATAAGACAAATGCAGAAATAATAGCTTCATGTACTTTAGCCTCTGAATTTTAATGGAGAATCTGTAGTTCAACAGAGCAGATTCAATCTTCATCTGGCTACCAGCACAGATGTAAGAGAAATAAATCCGAATTAAGGAATAGGTATAGACTTATGGCTATGATCATTCCACTTAAATGGTCACAGATCCGTCACTAGTGGGCCTATTCTTTAGTTCGTAACATGAACATCATCAGAATGCCGCTAGAATTAGGTTACCAACGCTAATTCGCATTGGGCGATGAATTAAGGGAAGTTGCATGCGGATGAGTGAATCTAAAGAAGTCTAATGCACTAAGGTGAACATTGGAACCCTCGACATGACTCCAATGGAGAAGACACAAATTACAAAGAACCTTTAAAATCCAAAATTACAATTGAGCACGCTTCTTAGAGAGCCTCGGACTTACTGATCCGAGCTTCTTAGAGAGCCCTCAGACTTGATCCTTGAATCCGAACTTGGAAGTACAAATCACTCACAATGGCTCTCAAAGGTAAACTACAAGAAGGGATTACAGGGGTTCAGATAAGCTATCCGACCGAATGAGGGAAACAGAGATGAAAACTCTAAACTGGATACCCAAATTGGGCAAATGGTTCGTCCTATTTATAGTTTTCCTACGCCATTTCGGATGTGTATCAACCAATCGTAATTAGATAGATCTGTATCAACCAATAGGAGTCGAGCACCGGGATCCGGATACTGCTCGCCAATCGAAAATGCTTGATCTGGTTCAGCCAATCAGGAAACAGAGGCATCAATTCTGCTATGTAATTCAAAAATCTGTTTGAGCTTCTAGAAGTTCCCGCCAAGTAATTTCATCTTTGGGTGTTCACATGGGGTGGAATATGCCTTTGGTTCGTGCTCAGAATCTTCCGGAATGTCCTTGGGTTTTAAGACACATTGGGGTGCGTGCAAAGTTTCCTGAAATACCCTTCGGACGAGCTGCAAATCCCCAGAATGCCATTTCGCATAGTTTAAGGGCTTTTTTGCAAAGTAGTTTGGCTCCAGAAGCTCTCTTCGCAAAGCATTTTAGCTTCAGGAGATCTTTTCGCAAAGCATTTTGGCTTCAGGAGATCTTTTCGCAAAGCATTTTGGCTTCAGGAGATCTTTTCGCAAAGCATTTTGGCTTCAGGAGATCTTTTCGCAAAGCGTTTTGGCTTCAGGAGATCTTTTCGAAAAGCATTTTGGCTTCAGGAGATCTTTTCGCAAAGGACTTCTCTTCTTTTCGCAGAGTGTTTTCTTCTTTTCGCAAAGTTCAAAGTTCTTTGCGAATTGAACTTTAGCTTCCATTCTTCTTTGCGAATGGATCCTTCTTCTTCTTCAGGTCTTTTCTTGCTCTTTTAGGACCTTTTTAGCCATTGCTGAGGCTATTTCTTCACTCCCTCTTTGAGTTTGACATGCGTTGTCAGCTTTTTGATCATTTTAGGATGGTTTTCGGATTTGGACCTGTCTTTTTGGTTAGCTACAATATGAACACTAAAGCACTTATTTAGTCCTCTCAAGGGTCTTTCAAGGCTCGTGTTTAGGGGTGAAAAATGGTATTTTTCACTACTTATCAGTAGGGCCATGCTCAAATTAGGCAAACCGGTCAAGGAGCTCATTGGGGAGCTCCTTCAAAGGGATATCCTCCTCCAGATACGTAACTCCTACCTCCTATTGTATATCTACAGGAAAGGGGTTGATTTTACGTGGGACGGGTATTTCAAATAAGGCATCTTTTTGTGGGATTTTATTTGGCATTTTAAATGACAATATTTTTGGACTTTATATTTTTCAATGTTTTTCAAATTTTATATTTTTTCAATGTCTTGGGGATTTTGTATTTTTCCAATGTTTTTGAGATTTTGGTTTTCTTCGGAGATGGACCCTTGGCGGCACCAGTCTATGTATATACAAGGTATTGCCTGTCAAGGGCTTATCTCACTTTTTAGAGGCTATTTTTTTTAGGAAACAGGTGCCAAATGTTAGGCCGCTCCCCGCTTTTAGGGTTTGGGGCAAAGTCGCCCAATTGCATACCCGAGGGGCCTCTCCTTTACCTATTTGGATGGAGGGTGCTGACTGATATGGCTCATTAGAGTCATCTTCCATCATGTTGATCTCCATTTCGTCTGAGATAATACCCTCAAACGTTAACACTATTTTGTGGTAATTTACCACACAGGGAGTTTATTCAAGTACTAGCCATCGTTCCTCAAAGAGGGACAATGCAGCCAAATCAATTTCCAGGCTGGGAAGGGTAATGCAGGGATTGGTGGGGTGAACCGGAGCTGTAGGCTTGTGTGGGGTTAATCGGGTTTCTCCATTTCGGTCAATCTTCACAACCCCGTCACTTATGAATGAATTCCTTATGTGAAGCCTGGGACGAGGTTTCTCCTCTATGTGGATCCCCCTAGCTTTTGCAGCTGCCGTTGCGCAGGCTTCTCTCACACCTCTTCTTTCGTGGGCTTGTAACCTAGCCCAAATCTAACTTTTTACCCCCCTTTGGCTGTGACGGGCTCCTTTCTGCCTTGGAGTCTGGGCCCAAGTCCCCTTCCCTTTTGGTAGCCCCACTTCTGGAGCATGACCACTGTCGCCACCATTCTACCTCCGATTTTTGAATGATGCCCTCAATGTGCTTCGGGAGTAGCGACGACACCTTGTATTCGAAGTTGTGGAGGTCGACATCCTCGGTTGTGTGTGCTACATCCAGCACATTAGGCTTTTCAACGCTATTGGTGGCCTTTTCTTTCTCACTGTGTCCCTCACTGATGATTGTGATGATCTTATGCCCAAATGCAAATTTGAGCTTTTGGTGCAGTATGGAGGATATGCTCCGACCTCATGCAGCCATGGGCACCCCAATAGCAGATTAAATGAGGACTTAATGTCCATTACCTGAAATAATATGGAGAAGGTCATTGGCCCAATCAATAGCTTAAGGTCAACTTCTCCCATTATCCCTCTCCTGGTATTGTCAAAACCACGGGCACTGGTTCTCGTGGGTCTAAACATGCATGGGTCTATCACGATCTTTGTGGCGGTTCTTATTGGTCATATATTCAATGCAGACCGATTATCAATTAGAACCAAGGGAAATACCATATTTCTTGACTCAATAGTTATATTCAAAGATTTTGAGTGGCTACCTCCTTCCTCTAGTAAGTCAGCATCAGAAAATGAAATGGCATTTGGAACCCTCACTTGATCAGTTATCTACCCAACTTCATCTAGGCTAACTTGAAGTGACACATGCGCATTTTTTAACGCTCCCATTAATGCTTGGAAATGGAGTGGGGACGTCATCAACAGATCCCATACAGTAATATAGGCAGGCATTCTCCTCAACTGAGTCTCCAGTATATGTTCTTAAATCATTTTCTCGAAGGGATTCGCTACGCTATCTTTCTTCCCCTCTGGTTAGGCTTGTGCTTCTGCTGGTGTTTTGGGCAGCTTAGAAATCTTCCCAGATCGGGTCACAAAGTCCACTGCCCCTTCTCTATGGCTTCTAGCATTGATATTGGTTTGTTCATAACTCAGCGGGACCTGATGAAGATCATAGGTAGGTCCTGAAATCTGGAATGGTATAGCTGCTGGTATCGGATGCACTTGCACCGCGGTGTCTGGAGGGGTGGGTAACACTTAGTTTATTTTGGTGATAGTTGGTTGGGTGGCAAAATTGGGCCAAATGGGGGTGGTGAAGCTTGAGGGTGGTGGTACTGGGGGAAAAGGGGTAAGATTAGGCCATGGGTAGTTGATAGGTGCCGGCGGGGGATTGGGAGCATGATGGGCTATCAGGTAATTGACGGGGGTGGTGGTGTATCATTGGTATGCATTTATATGCACATAATTGACAGGGGTGGGTGATGGAAAGTAAATCCTAAGGTCAGAGGTTCAATCACCCCAATGTTCCTTTCTTCACAGTCCCTTGGCATTGGTGCCACATAGTTCTCCCTATCACTGATGTAATCTGACGGATCAAATTCAAATTCCTCCTCACATCCCTCTACCATCCCGATGGTGGGTCTGGGGCCTGCTCCTTTGATAGGATGTGGGGGTAATGGCACTTGATAGATATTTGCACGCTAGTTCGCTTAAGAAGGTGCAAGCGAAATTATTTTTCTGATATCAATTAGATCTTGGATTGCGTGCTTCAATGGAAAGCAGCGATCAGTCGAGTGACCTGAACCCTGATGAGAATTATAGTGAGTGTTAGGGTCATAATTCTTTGGGATCGGATGAGGAGGAGGCTACGATTGACAAATAGTGACTAATCCCTTTTCTTCTAATAAAGGTAAAAGTATACTTAACGATTGTCCCAGGGGTGTAAACACTAGGTCATAGCGGGCTCTCCTCTGCTCTAGAGTCATCTGCATTCCTTGCCCATTCCCTGTTCTCTGTATCTGCTCAGTTCTGACTGGCGCTAGCAGTGCTGCTTGAAATTGGAATGGGGTTATGTTATTATTGGGCCTGGTATTGGCAATGTTCTGGACGTCGACCCCGGTTCTTTTATCGTTCCTTTGCTTTGAAAACCTCCTAACCCCATTAGCTCCACTCAGTACATTTTTATTCAGGCGGCCTTCTCTGATGGTGTCCTCACATCGATCAACGTTCCTTACCAGATCAATAAAGCTGAACTACTATTGGTACACTAAAAAGTCCAAGATTACTGGCAGGGTGTTCTTGGAGATCATCTCTATCTATTCATCTTCAGGTACTCTGTTCCTAACTTGGGCTGCCAATGCTTTCAAACATCCCAAATAGTCGCTAAAGGTCTCATTCAAGTTTGGCTTTAATCGGGCCAAGTCAGACTTACGCGGTTCGATGTCTATATTATAGACATATTGTTCTTTGAATAAGTGCGTTAAGTCTTTCCAGGTTTTCATCATTGATGGTTCCAAAGTTGTGAACCATCTCAAGGCCAGACCGGTTAAACTCTTTTAAAAGGCCTTCATCAACAGGTTTTCGTTCCCTCTATATTGGCACATGTCCCCACAGTAGAACTTGAGGTGTGCAATAGGATTTCCGGTGCCATTATACTTGTCAAAAGCTGGCATTTTAAATTTGTGAGGTAAGGGGACCTCAGCGAACAAACACAAATCTGTGAAGTCTGTGGCATGGATTTCAGCACCACCCATTTTCATCAACTACTTTTGTATTTTGTCTAACTGTTCTTTCAGCTGCTCTGACTCCTAAGATATGGGGGCCACTTTCTTGACAGCTGATTGGATCTCACTTTATGCTACCAGGGCGTGGGAAATGATAGGAGGAGGGCTAACACTGGTTAATGCCCCAACATAGGCTCTATTGTTCCTAAGCTCATCCTCTTCATACTACTGGTCAACATAGTGTGTAGTGAGGGCCAGATTCTCTTACTGGGGTTGCATGTACTGGGTGGGAAAGGCGTGAGTGGGGGTTGGGTGAGTCCATTAGGGGTGAGGGAAGGTTTGTTGGGTGATGGGATGAATGGGAGTTAGACTTTGGAGTGGGGCTTGATGAGCCATTGAGCATGGGGGAAGGTTTGAAGCTGACCTTAGGATGTGGGGATATGGGTGAATTGGGGCTGATGCAAGGCATGGATTTGAGATGGGTATGAGGGTTGTGAATGGGTGAAATTCTGGAGAAATTGTGAAGGATACGGGTGTGAGGCTCTATGGTTTTGTTGGGCTTGGGTTTGGACCATGAAGCCTTGGGAGGGTTGGGCCACAAAGCTTTGGTCATGATAGGTTTGAGCCATGGGCCATTGATGGGTTTGGGCCATGGGCCCTTGATGGGTTAGGGCCATGGGCCATTGATGGGTCTGGCCCATTGGGCCTTTATGGGTCCGGGCCATGGGCCCTTGGTGGGTTTGGCCCATTGGGCCTTGATGGGTCTAGACCATGAGCCCTTAGTGGGTCGGGGCCATGGGACCATGATGGGTCTAGCCTATTGGGCCTTGATTGGTCTTGGCCATGGGCCCTTAGTGGGTCTGGCCCATTGGGCCTTGATGGGTCTGGGCCATGGGTCCTTAGTGGGTCTAGCCTAGTGGGCCTTGATGGGTTTAGGCCATGGGCCCTTGATAGGTATGGGTTATGGGGTTTTGGGCCATGGGGCCAAGGACATGTGGGGAATGGGGGTTTGGGCCATTGGGCCTTGGGATATTTGGGTAGAGTGGATGATGGGGTGTTGATGGGGGTCATGGGGGAATGAGGCATGGAGGCTTGCTAGGGTATGGGATGGATCCATGAGTGTGTGATGTGGATGAGAGGGAATGTGTAGGGTGGCCTTCCATCTGCTATACGTTTTGAACATTTTCTCCATCGTGGACATAGACGAAGGATCAGATGGAGATGGGCTATTTGATGGTTGGAGGGGTATAGATAGGGTGTGGGAAGAGAAAAAATTGGGCATGACCACGGTGAAGTTGGGCATGACCCGGGTGAGGGGTGGGATATGAGGTGGATTGGAGAAATGAGGTGGGGCATTGGTGGATGGATTAGGCATGTATGGAGAGGATGTATGGGGCATGGAAGTGGAAGATGAGAGAGGGAAATTGGCCATAGCTTCGGGGAAGACAGGCATGGCTTGGGTAAATGGAGGGATGTCTGGGGGATTGGATGGGGTATGGACGTATGTGGGTGGATCGGGTTGGGTGGATGAAAAATAGGGTATGTTGGATGGGTTTTGAATGGGTGTGGAGGGGAGGTGAGATGGATTAGAGATGACCGTGGATGAAGGCATGGCTTGGAAAAATGATGGGAAATTAGGATTTTGGATATTTTGGGAAGTGGTAGAGGGAAAAATAGGGGTACCGAACGGGCCGATTATGGTGAGGGTTGAATGGGTGAGAGGGGTGAAATTGAAGGCCTCTTCGGTATGGGAATGGGTTGGAGAATGTGGCGGGGATGAGTCGAGATCGGCATAAACCGGGTCCAAGGCCCACGACATGTCTCGGTATCGGGTTGGGTACAGGTGCCTCTAATGGGGCCCGTAAAGCTTCCTCCTTCTTCCCCTGTGGGATGACGGAGGGTACGATGATGCCGTTGTGCTGACACCAATCAAGACTCTAATTCTAATTTTTTAATTTAATTTTTTTTTGGATTTTTATAAGTGAAAAAGAAACGAGAGTTCCGGGGCCTTTTGAATTCCCTTCTCGGGTGGCTTTCGTATCCTAAATAGGTTCCGCGGTAATGGCTCTAAAGCGCTTTGAAAGAATCAAAGGGAAACCCCTTGATCTATTGAAGGCACGTAAACCAATGCAAATGACCCAATCCCCTGAAAGGAATCAAAAAGAAGTTGCCTTCTTTTGACCCACGAGTGTATTGGGTGTCGAAAATAGTGGGGCTCAAACAGAAGCACTAAACACACTGATCGGGGAGTCCGGGATGTGAAAATAGGCCTCAGATCCGAACTGGGTTGCTCAGAACCACACTGGAGCAACTAATAGTAGCGTTAGAGGAAAAATCCCATATTTAAAGCTGGCTCAGCTAATAGTTGCGCCATTGCATTTCTGGGACATTTTGCATTGGCGCAACTAATACTTGCGCCAGAGTAAAATGAATTTCCAGTTTCTATGACAGCAGTAGCCTGAGTTCGAAATGGGATTCCAAACTAGTTTTTTATCGAAGTTGGACTTCCGGGGACGACTGTTTATATGATCCGCTCTCTTTCTTACCGAACCTAAGGGTTTAGGGCAAAATTGGGTTCACAATCCCTCACTTTTTTTCGGCTTTTAAGCTTCGAATGAGAAGGTTATCCACCCGATGTACCTCAAGTGCAAGCACTTTTCTTAGGTACTAGGTAGGCTGGGACTTTTCCGGATCATTACTACTAGGGGCAGCTGCCGTACTAAGACCTGGGTGATTGTATGTGTGCCTAAATATCCCGACCCTTCGAAAATCTACCCCGCAAAAATTAATTTAGATCCCCTTTGTTGGTTCAATTTTATATTTCACTTTTAAAGGAATTTTCTCAAGTTCAAAGACCAGGGGTGATGACCTTGTGCCGCCTCTACGGGACGACATTCACTGTTGGAATATGATTGCAGATATGTAAATGCGCATGTAGGCCCGCCAAATGGCTAAGGCTCTTTAAATGACGTAAAAGTAAAGAAATTAAAATGCAAAGCACAAGCAGGCCCTCCAATCGACTAAGGCACTTAAAATAATGGAAATGTAAAGGAAATTAAAGACTATGTGCAAGTAGGCCCGCCAATCGGCTAAGGCTCGTAAATGACGTAATGTGTGGGTAAGTAAAAATGACGTAATCAGAGGGGTGAGTAAAAATAAAATAAAAACAACAATAAAAAGGTTACTAAAATAAAAAATAAAGAGGCCTAGTTCAAGGGGAAGCTTTACTAGCTACTCCCCAGCAGAGTCGCCATCTGTGTAACCGTGGGATTTTTGACGATCCTCTCGCGACGATGCGCTCTCTAACAAAAAATATAGAGTCGCCACCTGGAACTTTTGGTGTCTCGAGAAATCTAGATCATTTTAATAAGCACCAAAGTGCAACAAATATGACTCTGAATCCGGTCTACGCCAAAGGCTCTTAGGTAGGGGCTTCAGTTATCGATTGGGAAGGTGTTAGGCACCCAATCATCCCGCTAAATGCGGTCTTTACTTAAGGCCAAATAAAAATAATATAAAAGAAAAGAAAAAGGCCTCCTCTTGCCCAAATGGGACTTAAAATCCTATTTGTGCCCCTTTGTTCCTACCAAAAATTCAGTAGCGTAATGACACAAATGGGAGGATAGAGGAGAAACCAAGAAGGTAGAGGAATAAAGGAGAGAGCTGAAGCTCTCGGGCCCTTGTTGCACCATTGTGGAGCCCTGTGTTGGGTTGCTTCAATGAGTTTTTGAAGGCTTGTATAATATGGAATGAGGTTCTAACTCCTAAGGCTTGATAACTAAGACGTAGAAAAGGAAGGATAGGGGATAACATACCCCTAACCTAGAGCTTTTTAATGAAATACTAAGGTTTAAAAGAGTTTTTTGAATTTTGAAATTTGTATGGGAGTGGTGCACTAGAGGAGAGAGAGAGAGAAGGGATTCCTTAATCTCTTAATGCAAATTTTTTCAAGCCTTTATAAAGGGGGGGTGCCTCTCTATTTATAGGAAAAAGAGGTTAGGAGGGTGCTTAGAGGCTAATTGGGATTAGCAATTAGGTAATGGGCCATCTATGGTTTCCTAGGGTTTTGAGAGCCTTGAAAAATGTGTTAAGGTGCTCCAATGGTGGATGATAGGGTGGTGCATTAAACCACCTAAGAAGTTACACATAGATAGTAAATGGGTATAACAGAACTATCAAAATACACCCCAAAGGTCTAGGTGGTCAACAAGTCAAACCCCAATCTCAATTTTTGAGGAAAAATCACACAGTCACTGTTCATGTGCCTGGCGCAACTATTAGTTGCGCCAGGCATATGCACAGTAAAATAGTGCCTGGACGTTGGCCCCCGGAGGTGGGGTCCACTTTATAATTGGCGCAACTATTAGTTGCGCCTAATCCCTATAGGGGGTTCCCTTGAAATTACTATTCTGCCTATGAGCTTCGAAATGCGATATCTTCTCGCACACAGCTCTGATTGGGGTGATTCTTAGCTGTTGGAAAGCTGAAGACTTTTACTTTTCAATGGTATAAGATTTGATCATAGTAGAAGGCTGTAACTAGTCCTAGTTCACCACCCTTCATCCATTGCTCGGGAAAGCTAGGTTTTGGTCTGGAGTAGGTTCTATGAGTCGGGATTGGTTTCTAAGGGTTCGAGAAGGTTCCTAATGAATCTAAGGTGATTCCTAAGGGTTTGGAATGGTTCCTAAGGTTTCGAAAGGGTTCCTAAGGGTTCCATACATGCCATCAGAAGCTCAGAGATGCGCCTCTCTCAAAGTGAGTTTCGATCGGGCCTTGGGCCAAATTTGGGTGTCTACAGAGTAATTACGAAAGTACTTACAACCCTTAGTGGGGAAACCATTATGACCTCTCGTATGATACCTGCAAGACCCTCAGGGTTTTCAACAACCTTATGTCGAAAACCAATATTTTGACCAATAGCCCATTAGAAATGATGATGTTACTATTGTTCACATCCTTCAATTCCTGCAACAACAGGCAGATCGACGATCTGAGAAACTATCTCAACTAACCTAAATTTCCCAAGACTTACATTACTGCTCTCAATCCATTGCAAATTTAGGGACCAAAGTTGAACAAATAGCCATGCTATGGGAGAGAACGAGAATTACACCAATTCCTATACCTCACATTCAGGTTGTTCAAACTCTATGAAGTGGGAAAACTGTTGACAATAAGGTAGAGATGCCTGCACCTTTAGTCACCCCTGAAGCCCATATCAGAGATAAATGAACCCTAGAAGAGTTCCCCTTGCCAGAAAAATAAAAAAAAGTAGAAAAAGAAAATTAAAAAAGTAGCAATGAGGAGGGTACACCAAAATCTGTGGCTGAAGTACCTTATGTACTGAAGTTACCTTTTCTAAATGCCTTTGGTGCACCATCCCCTTTTGATAAATATCCAAAAAAATAGAAGAAATTATCAAAATCTTCAAAGAAGTGAAGATTAATTTGCCTCTTTTAGAAGCAATTAAATAGGTCCCTGCCAATGCATGATTCTTGAAGGAGATGTGTACGAAGAAAAGAAAAAGGCGAAAAAATATCTCACAAAAAGTTTTCCTGACGGAACAAGTAAGTTCTATCTTGCAAGGTAAAACCCCACCTAAGCTTAAAGATCCTGGAGTGCCTACAATTCCCTGCATCATAGGCAATCATGCTATAAATAAAGCACTTCTTGATCTGGGAGCTAGTGTGAATATGCTACCATACTCCGTCTACGAAAACATAGACCTGGGAGATATGAGGTCTACTTTGGTAACTCTTTAGTTAACCGATAGATCAGAAAGAAGGCTAATAGGAATCGTTGAAGATGTTATGGTTGGGGTCAACAAATTTGTTTTTCCTGTCGACTTCTTAGTACTAGACATGGAATCCAATTCGAAATCTCCAACAGAAATTCCTGTTATACTCCGTAGACCATTCTTCGCCATAGCCAATGCATGCATTAACTGTAAAACCGAAGTAATGGAAGTTTCTTAATCCAGTTAAATGTTTTATCGGTAGCCAGCCAAATGGCTTCAATTGATGATGAGGAATGCTTTAGCGTAGATGAAATTGAAGAACTAGTGGAAGAAGCATTACCTCTAGTACTATCTAAGGATGTGCTTCAAACCACATTATGGTATATAGACCCGAAAGAACTAGACTACCAACTAAGGGAGGTGACATCTGTGCTGAACAAACATGTCTGTAAACTCCAGTTCAAAACATGGAAGCCGTGGATAGAACCTTTGCCCATTACTTCCAATGAACCATTACAACCTTCCATTGAAAAAGCATCATACCTAGACTTGACACCATTTCCCAACACCCTTAAGTACACTTTTCTTGGGTCTAATGCAACTCTCCCAGTAATCACTTCATCTGCTCTTAACAAGGAACAAGAGAGTAAGTTGTTGGGAAATGTGCAATCGAGTGGACAGTTGCTGACCTCAAAGGGCTTAATCTGTCAATCTGTATACATCGAATTCATTTAAAGGACAATGCCAAAACTTCACGTAAAAATCAGCGATGGTTGAATCCAAATATGAGGGAAGTAGTCCAGAAGAAAATTGTGAAACTACTAGACGCAGGTATTATTTACCCGATTCTCGATAGTGAGTGGGTAAGCCCCATTCAGGTAGTCCTAAAGAAGTATGGGATTACAGTAAAAGAAAATGTAACCGGTGAGCTACTTCCATTATGTGAAACCATAGGGTGGCATGTTTTCATTGACTACTGGAAGCTCAACTCAGTGACTCGCAAGGATCATTTTCCACTACCCTTCATCGACCAAATTTTGGAAAAAATTGCAGGCTAGGAATGTTTTTATTTTCTAGACGGTTATTCAGGGTACAACTAGGTTCCTGTCTATCCGAAAGACCAAGAAAAGACCACCTTCACGTGTCCCTTTGGAACGTTTGCCTATTGACGCATGCCCTTTGGGTTATGTAATACACCCGCAACCTTCCAGAGATGCATGATGGCCATCTTTTCTGACATGATAGACAACTTTCTAGAAATATTCATGGATGACTTTTCGGTACTTGGCCAGACCTTCGATTCTGTCTTGATCACCTCGCCCTCATTCTAGAAAGATGTGAGGAGACGAACTTGGTACTAAGCTAGGAGAAGAGCCACTTTATGGTTCAAGAAGGTATAGTCTTATGGTACACTGTCTCCAAAAGGGGAATAGAAGTTGACAAGGATAAAATTAATATAATATCAAATCTGCCACCACCAACTTTGGTACGACGTATTTGATCTTTCCTCGGCCATGCTGGCTTCTATCGTTGGTTTATTAAAGATTTCTCAAAAATCTCGAGACCACTTTGCCATTTATTAGCAAATGATATACCTTTTAACTTTGACGATGCCTGTCTTGACACATTTAATAAGCTTAAAACTTTTCTCTCATCCGCACCAATTATTCAATCGCCTAACTACTCCTTGCCTTTTGAAGTAATGTGCGATGCTTCTGATTACGCAATAGGTGTCGTCCTAGGACAACGGAAAAATAAGATCCCTCACGTAATTTAATAAGTGAGTCGTACCTTGATCAAAGCTCAGGTTAACTACACTACCACTGAGAAGGAACTTCTTGCTGTCGTGTTTGCATTGGATAAATTTTGGCAGTACCTATTGGGGTCAAAGATCATCATTTTCTCTGATCATTCTGCACTAAAATATTTATTGGCTAAAAAGGAAGCCAAGCAAAGACTAATCTGGTGGGTCCTATTTTTACAAGAATTTAATTTTGAAATCATGGATAAGAAGGGTGTTGAAAATTTAATAGCTGCTCACCTATCTAGAATCAAATTGTTTGGAACCATCAGTAGATAGTCTTTACACAATACCTTCTCAGATGAGCAACTTTTTGCCATCTAAGCAACAGTATCATGGTTTGCCAATATTGTGAATTATTTGGCAACAGGTAAGATTCCGTCGACTTGGTCTAATAAGGATATATACATTTTCTTTGTTAATGTAAAATATTATATTTGCGAGGATCCTGACCTGTTCAAAATATGTCCAGACCAAATAATTCAAAAATGTGTGCCCAATAGTGACACCCACAATATTTTACAATTTTGCCACACATATGCTTGTGGGGGCCACTTCGGAGGCAGGAAAGTGGCTGCCAAAGTACTGCAATCAAGATTTTATTGGCCATCATTATTTAAAGATGCCCAGAATTTTTGCCAGGCCTGCGATCATTGCCAGAAGTCAGGAGCCTTGTCCCGCAGGAACAAGATGCCCCTCCAACCAATTTTAGTTGCAGAGCCCTTTGACGTCTGGGGCATAGACTTCATGGGTCCTTTCCCACCTTCATTTGGATTCATGTATATACTTGTAGCCATTGATTCTGTATCAAAATGGGTAGAAGCAACAACTACAAGAACTAATGACCATATATAAGGTGGTAGTCTCTTTTATCAGGGAAAACATAATTTTGCGATTTGGAACCCCATGTGCCATTATAAATGATGGAGGGAGCCATTTTTACAACAAGCATTTCGAGAGCTTACTCAAGAAATATGGTGTCACTCATAAAATCGCACCCCCCTACCACCCGCAAACAAGTGAGCAAGTTGAGGTTTCCTACCGGGAAATAAAGAAAATATTAGAAAGAACTGTTCTACCTGATAGAAAAGACTGGTCCCTGAGACTAAATGATGCCTTATGGGCGTATAGAACGAACTATAAAACACCTATTGGCATGTCTCCTTTCCGACTGGTGTACGGTAAGGCTTGCCATTTACCTGTGGAGTTAGAGCATAGAACCCTATGGGCTATCAAGGCATTGAATTTCGAACTAGACACATCCGGAGAATAAAGAAAGCTTGAGCTTAATGAACTGGAAGAAATTTGCAATGATGCCTATCAAAATGCTCGAATTTATAAGGCGAAAACTAAAGCATTTCATGATAAACATATTTTAAGGAAGAGTTTTGAGCCAGGCCAACAAGTTTTGATATATTATTCAAGATTAAAGCTATTCCCAGGAAAGCTACGAAGTCGTTGGGACGGACCGTACAAAGTGATCAAAACATTCCCTCACGGGGCTGTCACTATTGAGGACCCCATGGATAATCGTACATTCAAGGTTAATGAGCAGAGACTTAAACCTATGGTATCTTTACAAGAGAAAGGGACAGTGACCACTATGTCACTAAAAGATCCAGAGTATGCCTGATATGCTCTTGGGCAGCTGTCGCACTACCAACTCACCCTTAGTACCATTTAGTTTAGGTGTACAATACTCGGTGTCATTAGATAAACTCCGTCGGCACAAGATAGCGCAGTAATTATGATTCCATGTGGCATATGGGTTCTCCCATATACAATCGTGATATTCACGATTACTGGGAATATACGATGTATCTATGCTATATACGTTGTTATTAGAAGGGCGCGACTTCCAATATAAAAGGTATTGCCTCATTTCACATTGTGCAGACACGTCACCCATCATTAATAGAATGACCAACCGGTTTGCATTCTTCAACGCCAGCCATAACCATCATTTATGACAATCTTTCGTATTCCCTGTTTAATGCAGCTTATAAAAAGGCATTCTAACCATCCGTCATCATTACATTCCTTTTGCTTCCATCCTCACTACCAACATCCTTGCCATGGGGAATCTAGCAAACTGGTTTGAAGTATCAGAGGCCTTTCTCCGCCTCATCCGACACCATGAGGAGGAACTCGCCGCAATCTTAGATGAAAGGAGGTAGATAATAAGTGACATCATCGCTCTCTTCTCCTCCTGCCCTATTCAAAATCAATCGGTGGAACCACCACCTCCATCCCCCACTTCATCCTCACCTCGTACACCACATTCCCCATCGCCACCTCCTTCATCCTCTTAAACTGTCCTTTTCCCTTTTTTATTGGATGCACCCACCGTCGGACGGTAATTTTTTTTTTATATGGGCGACAATAGAAGCTGAGGGCCGATCTTTATCGAAGACAAACTTCACTCTCAGACGTTGCTGTTAATGTCTTAGTTTAGTGTGTGCCAAGATTTTTCCTAGGTTTCTTCTTTAATGTAATTAGTTTTCTTTGCAAGTTTCTGAATATATTTCATTTATATATGAAAAAGTTTCTTTTGTTCTAATCATTTTAAGTACTTTTAGTTTCCATAATACCAATATCAGTTTCTCTAAAGTTTGGGGGATCATTGTTGAATCGTAATGCAGATCATAAACTTAATAACTAACCACTAAGGAAATAGATTTTCGCTGTGTCCCCTATTTTGCACAATGAGGACATTGTCCTATTTAAGTTTGGGGGGATATGCAAATCTTTGTATATTAGTAGATAACAGTTTTTTAAAATTGTTCTTTTATATTGAATATCTGAAATTTAAAAAAAAAAAATTGAAAAAATTAAAAATAGAAATTTCTTTTTATTTTCTCTATTTTTAGATAGAAAAATAGCAATTTTAGTCTAGAGTTAATCATTATATACAAAGTATGATAGAAAAAATTATGAATCTTGAAAACCTTTACAATCTATCATAGCAGAAGTTCAACAATCAAAACAACATAGTTGCAATTCATGTACAACACTTTTAAACACTACATCAGATGAATGTTTGAAACTGTACGATTAATTTAAACTGCAATATTTAGATCATAGTTTCAAAATTATAAACCAGTGAGATCTTGAGCCAATATTTCCTCTTTATATTCTGAGAGAGATTGTTTTAATCAAGCTTGAAATTTTCCTTGAACTTTTATTAAGAAATCTCATATTGCTGAACTTAGAATCAAGATATTCTGTGATTATGATGATTTGGTTTCTTTAAAATTATCTATTAAATATATCAAAGGATTAAGACATTCATACTAGTAAATTGTGAAAATGATCAAAGACTATCTTTTGTTAAACTAGAGCTAAAAAGCCAAAATCCCAAAAAAATTTATCTTTTCAACCATATTAGAAGCTTAAAACCGAATTTCTTTGTACCAATATTTTATAAACCTTTAATCATATGTACTACTCAAAGCTTTCTACCTTTATCCCTTATAACTTCTAAGAGTTTAAAATGTAAAAGAAGGGAAAAAGAGGGAGTGAAAGGAGTATATGCTTAACAGATAAAGGATCTACTGAAAAGGGTACAATTGAGAAGAAATACAATCGTATAAAAAATATGGAAAAAGAAAAGAAAAATTGGAAAGGACGATTTCATGAAAAGAGAGGCGAAAAGCATCTGATTGAAGAAAAAATGGGATTTACAAGAAAACAAAAAAGAAGAAAAATGGGGAGAAGTTACCAAACTTTTTGGATACTGAAATAAAAAAGAAGGAAAGAAGATAGAGAAGGAAAAATTAAATTCTCAGAAACTTTTTGAATCCTATCTATCTTTCTTTGAAACCTTTTTACCCAAAGACCCATTACTAGCCGAAGGAAAAACCTTTATTATTTATGATTTGCAAAAGTATGAGCCTAGTAGAGACGTATGAAATAGATACTATGAATGAACGAAAAAGTCATGATCAAAATTGATTATCCATTCCATGAGATTTATCTTCTTA
The DNA here is from genome assembly GCA_021018995.1 of Chloranthus sessilifolius. Classification (NCBI taxonomy): domain Eukaryota; kingdom Viridiplantae; phylum Streptophyta; class Magnoliopsida; order Chloranthales; family Chloranthaceae; genus Chloranthus; species Chloranthus sessilifolius. Next base: position 122,341,275 of record CM037588.1, on the reverse strand, counting down.
ATTGATTGCCCTTTAAAATTTATCATACATATCATAGTGAGAGAACCAAAAATTTTGATATCATTTTTAGAGTATGCCAATAGTGAGAGTTTGGATCAAAATATTTTCTAAATCTGCAGTTTAGAAAAATCTATGATAAATAAACTTTTCACTGATAAGCACACACTCCACGCTGTATAGAATTGAAATTATTGGATTCTGATCAAGGATAATTACCCTGATGAAAAGTAAAGGTGAACGATTTAGAATTTTTGAAAATCATACTAAATATATGATGATTAATTTAGCTAGTAGTATAGATTTTATTTCTAAAAAATATTTTGAGAAATCCAAAAATTTTTGAAGTTTGTAGGTAACTTCACTGAAAACCTTCAGGAGACTACAACTCCTCCACTAGGGATCACCTAGGGGTTTAAACGCTTGTTGGGTCTGCTAAACGCAATCGTGCTCTCTACGAAAGTGAAATTTAAATTCATAGTTTAGATATTTTATATTTTTTTGTTTGCTAGGGACTAACAAAACTTAAGTTTGGGGGTGTGATCAGTCACATAATTTATCATTTTATCACCCTTAACTTAGTGATGCTAGGACTTAGTTTGCTACTAATAAGTTAACGATGTGCGGATATTAGGGAAAAATAGTAAAAGAGAGTCAAAGTATTAATATTCATCAAAATAAATTTAAAAAGCAGTAAAAAGACGATTAAGCGAAAGAAGACGATTTGCCGCTGCTAAAAGTCAAGAAATCGTAGTTTACTATTATGCGCTAAAGCTGAAGATGAGATAAATAGAAAGTTAACAAATCATAATCGACGATTCTTCAAAAGATTACTCTTCAGAAAGCGACAAAAGGAGTAAAAAGCGAGACAAGAAAATGATCATTCATTTTAGGAAATCATCCAATAAGAAAGATGTGAGAAAATGAGAAATCGTGATTTACGTTTCTCTAGAAGAAGAAAAGATTTCTTTCTGCTACATCTGTTGCTGATCACGTGAGTACACACTATCACTGCCATGCACAGAATTAGAAGATCTCTGAAATTAGAAGTTTGGTGAATCACGGATCTGAGAAGATGGATGAAGATAAGCTCTTAAGAAATCTTGGTTGCTGAAATAAAGGAGAACAATCCAGAAACACATCTACCGTTTGAAAGCAAGGAAGAATAAAATTAGGAATTAGAGCTATATTATGAATCTTTTATTAATAGTTTATTTTATTAGAATTAGAAGCCTTTGTTAATCGAATCCTTATGATCTATAAATAAGAGAGCCCGATGTAGGAATAAAGGATCGAAGAATTTCAGCATCAATTGATGACTGAGGTTGGATTTTCTTTCGATCAGCAGTGTAAAATAGTTAAGAGAAGATTAGATATCAGAAGTTTCTTAAGAGCAATTGACGACTGCTATTGGGTGCTGAAGATTAGTGTAGATATCCTTGTTTCTCAGAAGTAATTGACGACTGCGGCTGAGGGGTAAAAGATATATTTACTTTGCTTTCTAGTTTAAATTTTATTTGCTTTATTTATAGCTTTATAAACATCTTCAAGTTTTAATTTGAATTGACGACTCAGATTGAAATTTGCAGATTAGTGTAACGATTTTTACTTTTCCATCTTCAATTTTCTCGAATTTGATTGATGCTCAGATTTTAGGAAATTATTGATTACATTAAATCTGTGTTAAGAAATTTTAATTTTTGAGTGACACTCAAATTCTAGAAGACTGCAATACGGTGTAACGACATTATTTATTTTTATAAATTTCCGATAGTTGATGATTGGGATTGACGACCTCAATCTGAAGGAGGATTAGGATTTATTTTATGCACTTTATATTAAAAACCATTCTTTTATTCATATTTCTCAAGTAGTTTAGAACCTTAAAAGATAAATATAACTTTGAAATAGGAATATAAATAATATAAAACTTCTTCGTGGGAATGATCCTATACTAGCTCTACAATTTTCATTGTGCGCTCTCAATAGGTTAAGACTTAATTAGATACATACATAGTAAAGCCGATCAAAAGCCATAGTCGAAATGCCACCGCCTTCTATCGAAGAGGTCAGAGGCTTCTTGGACAAAATACAGTACATTAGTCAGTTCATCGCTCAGCTCACTCCTATCTGCACGCCGATCTTCAAGCTACTGAGGAAAGATTTACCCGTTGAATGGAACGATGATTGTCAAGCTGCACTTGATAAAATTAAGAGCTACCTTTTCAACCCACCGGTATTAGTACCACCCGAACCAGAGAGACCACTTTTAATGTGCCTCTCTACAATCGAAGGTTCGAGGGGATGGGTCCTAGGGCAGCATGATGAAATAGGAAGAAGAGAACAAGCCATCTACTATCTTAGTAAGAAATTCACTGACTACGAGAGGCGCTATTGTCATCTGGAGAAAGCATGCTTGGCTCTGGTATGGGTTACACAGAGACTCCGTCACTACTTGTTGTCTCAAGCCATTCTCCTTCTGGCACGGATGGATCCATTGAAGTACTTATTTTAAAAGTCAGCTCTTACAGGCCGAACTGCACGCTGGTAGCTTTTGTTATCCGAATTTGACATCACATATATCACTCAGAAGTCAATCAAGGGACAAGCACTAGCTAATCATCTTGTCGAGAATTCTTTACCTTACTACGAGTCTTTGAGAACTGAATTCCCAGATGAGGACATCTTATTCATGACAGAGGATGATACAGCGGAGACAGAGAAATCCTAGGCAATGCACTTTAACTAGGTAGCAAGTGCTGAAGGTCAAGGAGTCGGTGCTATTCTGATTTTGCCAAAAGGATCTCACGTACCAATCTCCATCAAGCTCAACATCCCATGCACAAACAACATGACCGAATATGAGGGATGTGCAGCAGGCCTACAAGAACCTCTAGACCTAAATGTAATTCATCTCAGGGTGTTTGGTGACTCATAGTTGATCATATGTCAGACAAACGAAGATTGGAAGACAAAATATGAGAAGTTGATCCCATACCATGAGCACTTCGAGGATTTGATAGCATGCTTCGATGATGTTACTTTTCTTATGTCCCACGAGCAAGAAATCGCATTATCGATGCACTTGCAACGTTGGCATTGATGGTCGGAATCCCCTATGGTGTTGAGATGAAGCCAATCAAGATTGAACAGAGGAATGAGCCTGCCTTTTGCGTCTAGATTGAGGGATCTAAAAGGTTAGATGATGAGCCGCCATGGTTCTCAGATATTAAGAATTTCCTCAAAACTCGAGCTTTCCCTGAGGCACTTCCAAGACAGACAGGAAGACTATCCGACATTTAGCAACTAATTACGTCATCTGTGGCGAGTGCCTCTATAAGCGATCATATAACAACATCCTACTCTAATGTCTAACTAAGGACGAGGGCACCAATATCATGAAAGAAATCCACGAGGGAGTATGTGGGACCCACATCAATGGGCACATACTGGCCAAGAAGATCCTACGGCAAGGGTTTTTCTGGACTACCATGGAAGCTGATTGTTGCAAGGATGTGCAAAAGTGCTACATGTGCCAAGAGCACTCCAGTCTTATACATGCTCCTACCATTAATCTGCATAGCATGACCACTCCTTGGCCATTAAGTACATGAGGCCTCGACATCTTTGGAAAGGTCAACCCAGAAGCATCTAATGGGCATTAGTTCATCCTCGTCGCCATTGAATACTTCACCAAATGGATAGAGGCAGCATCATATACGAACATCACAGCCAATCATGTCGAGAAATTCATTAAGAATAATATTGTTTGTCGATTCGGTGTACCCAAGGACATCATCATGGATAATGGTACCAACTTCGCAAACAAGCACATTAAAGCATTTTGCGAGCAATATAAGATCAAGCATCACCGCGCGTTATCGTATAGGCCGCTAACCAATGGGGCCGTCGAAGCTGCCAACAAGACACTCATCCAGATCCTTGAGAAAATGGTTGTCACTTATCGAGACTAGAGCAAAATGTTGCCTTTGGCACTATGAGCCTATCAAATGTCTATCTTTACCGTTATAGGGGCAATACCATTCTCCCTTGTGTATTGAACCGAGGTCATCCTACCAGTTGAGGTCGAGGTACTTTCACTCTGTATTCTCATCGAATTAGGCCTGCCCGAAGATGAAAAAGAGAGATCCTGCTTTGAGCAGTTGAACCTATTGGACGAGAAAAGGATCCTAGCTTTGTGCCACACCCTTGTTTATCAAGGGCGAATCGCACGCGCTTACAACAAACGTGTTCGTGGTCGAGATTTGAAAGTAGGAGACACCGTGCTCAAGAATATCTTCCCTTCTCTTCATATTGATCCTAGAGGGAAATTCAAGCCCAACTGGGAAGGACCCTTTGTCATCCAAGAAGTCCTCCCTGGATACGCGCTCTGCCTCGCCACCATATGGAGATCACTTTCCTGAGCCAATCACCACTAGATACATCCAACGATTCTATTCCTAACTCTCTCACAGCAAGGTAAGTACTAATATAAAAATTGATACGTGGCTGCTTAAGGATACTTTTAAAAAAGGGCCATCATTTCAAAGCCAAGTAGTAAAAAAGTGTCCCTGAATGACCATACCCTTTGCTACACCCGTTGAGCCATTGGCCTTTCTTTCATAAACCCCTCCCTAGAAAAGAAGAGGAAAAAAGTGTATATAGCAAACATAAAAAGGAGAAAAAGAGTTACCATCAAATCCCAAAAAAATTTAGAAAAGCGAAATCTCAAAAAGTGATTGTTTGAAAAGAAAAAGAACAAAAAATATAAAAAAGAAAAAGTAAGGCACGTACAGTCAAAATTCCCAAGGAAGAAGTGTATTATAACAACTAGAACCTAATCGTGGAAACCTTTCAACATGAGAATACCTTCAAAATTCCTAACCTATCCCTTTCAAACCCCCTCGATTACAACTTGATCCATCTGATCCCCCTGGGCCGCTCATGTTTTCTCAAATTGTGTCTTAGTCAGGTATATCTTCACGGCCGCCCCATCAAATGCATGACCCGAGGATAGGATAAAGGGTTAATTCAATCCAAGGGGATGGACGTTCTGAACCTCACCCAAGTTCGACCATAGACGGTTTCAACTATGCTCAAATTGGGAGCCGTTACTTCCCCTCATGCTTAAGGCATCAAAGAAAAATCTTAGGAAAGATAATAAATTTCACTTTCCCATTTTTGGGCCGGCACTATGCTCACCCCACTCCGAGATGATTGGTTTAATGACCGGAAAGAACACAATTACAAAAGATAATAAATTTCTCTTACCCATTTTTGGGCAAGCACTATGCACACCTCACTCCGGGATGATTGGTTTGATGACCGGAAAGACCACATTTGTAAAAGATAATAGAATTCCCTTTCCCATTTTCAGGCCGACACTATGTGCACCACATCTCCAAACGAATGATCAGCATAGTACCCAGATTCCTCCTTTACAAAAATAGAGAAAAGATAGAATTTATGCAAGATAAAAGATTTCCCTTTTCCATTTACATATCTACACTATACTCATACCACATCTCAAAAAATAACCCGTCTGATATCTTGTGTGTACCCTTCTCTTTTATAAAAAGCCAAAACAATAAAAACATAAAGAAAATATATATACCTAAAAAATATCTGACAAGGGATCCTCTACCCCTTTGTGTGGTAATCTGATCTACGCAAAAAAGTATGTGCAGGCCTAGCTAAACGAGGCAGCACGCGCTTCTAACCATCAATCTTAGTGTGTAAGGCATCCTCCCGAGCATCCGATCTGTCTTCCAATGGTTGTGTAGGCTCTTATACCACTTTCGAGAAGCATCAGTAGCACCTAGAGCTTCACTCAGGGCTCCTTCCAGATGATTGACCTCACACTTAGCTATACCGACTCTTGCTTCTGCCACCTCTACTCTAATCTTTTGTTTCTCTAAACACTCATACATGACTCACTTCTCGTCCATCAACAGCTCAATTCGGGTTCGAAGCATCGACTCCTTCTTCGGCTAAGGCCTCCCTACGACACTACGTTCTGCCTGGTCCAAATGACAAGCAGAGGGCCTCTCAGATAGCAGCCAAACCTCATGCTCAGGAGAGGTCAAAATAAAATTCCCCTGCTTCAGATCACACATATGTGTCAACTGACTCATTTCCCAGAGATCGGCTACCCTATCCAGGTCCTCAAGGGACCCTTGAGAGAAAATCATGTCACATTGGGGCAGTTTCATTGCACAAGGCACCTGCTTAGAGCAGCCAAATTGATGCCGTACTCGATATGGAAAGTAATAGGTGTTGTTGGTCAAGCCAAGAAGGGTGATTCCCTCATAGTCCCTGGATCAAACTACTGGAAAAGCCCTATCTAACTAAGGAAGTCTCCACACCAGTTCAGCCTCAACCAGCCAAAGCTTCAACTCTTGTATATTCCCTTATGGCAACTTATGACATCGACCCATGAAGCAGCGAGTCGCCTCACCGCAAATGATATAAAAGTGGGCTCCCCAAGCCAAAGTTGGAGCAAGACGAGACATCCCCAGAGGCCCTCCACCTTACCTAGAGCGAAGGCATCAAGACAGTGATAAAGCTCTGCCAGCACCATATGAATCACAGAGTGGCCTCCTTCAACTTCTGCCAGAACATTGCAATGCGTAAGAGAGAAACTCTCTCCCCCATGTAGAAAAGAACCTCAGAGATAAGGCAAAGAGCAAAGGCCTTCACATTATGAGAATTTCTGACTGATAATTTTCGTAGGCTTTCATCCCCAAAAAGTTCTCAGGAATTTCATCGAACACCTGGTGGCCCCGACAATGAGGCTTTTCTCATAATCACCTTTCTTCAAGCCCAAGGAGATCTGGACGGCCTTAGCATACCTGTGCAGCTTCAAACCCGATAGGTTGGAGAGCTCCTCAAGAGTAGGAGTTAACTCACGATTCCCAAAATGGAAGACAAGGGTGTCAACTTCCCAGGATGAAGCCGCCACATAAATGAAATCCCAAAACGGAGGAACTCTAAGGAAAGATGAGAGGCGGACCAATCCCAATCCAAACCCGCAAGCTCGCTCTCGTTCAAACTTTCAATCCATTTCTTGAGAAAACTAGGCCCCGTACCCAAAGAGGGAAGTATAGAGTCCCTCCAACCTGTAGAATACTCCAAACCAAGGAGTGAGAAGGCTGGAACTCTAAGCGAAGGCTCATCCTATCGGAACCTATCGAATAGTTCTGAGAACCTAGAGAAAGGACTAAAAAGCTCTATTTGAACCTGTCGAAAGCTTCCTGAACCTGTCGAAATTGTGTGCAGAACTTCTCAGAAATTCAGTTGTGCATATGTTGTGATTTAGTGACCTGCTGCATGCAACCCGAGGCACTTGGTGACTGGCCCGACGATTTCAGAGGATGCCCTAGGGAACCCTAATTGATCCACGTGCTCTAACAGAACTCTAGTAAACTCTGAGGACCTTCTAGAAGGGATTTTTGGCGAGAAAAACATATGAGAAAGCTATATATAGAGACCCCCAATTACAATTGGGGGGAGATCGAGATCTGAGCCAAATTTTAGAGATTAGAGCTTGCAGAGAAATTCTATTGTCCTTCTTTAGCCTAATGATGGTTGGCTAATCCCCTTGGAGTAGCGAGGAGAAAGGTTAGATCTATAATTGGGTGAGGTTAAGAGTGCTATTGTAGGTTCCTAGCTGCACTGACTACAGATCTGAGAGTATTTCCATTATAGAGTGACGTTGATTGCAATGTTAATGCTGATTTGAATTCTTTAATTAAAAAAAAAAAAAAGAGCACAAGAATGAGAGAGAGAATTCATATCATTGAAAGATTGAAAGGAAGAAAAGAAGCTAGCTACTTTGGCTCTGAAAATTCAAGAAATAGATGGAATTGTGCTGAAATCAAGAAGGTGTTGTCTAGACCACCTCCCTACCTTTACTGATTTCTCAATTTCAATCCCTTTTAACCTTTCATTCTTTTACAAACCTCATCCCTAAGCCACATTACAACCTAATAAAAAGACCTTACTGATCTGAATGGATTGAGCTGTCATGTGGAGATAAGGGTCTGTCTAATCTATGGTGAAAAGAGTTAAAAAATTTCAGAAAGTAGAGCAATGCCTATGCTCAGGCTTACAGCCCTATTTGAGGACTGTAACTGCTCTTGAGTTGTGTGAAATTCTACACCCTTCATTATTGTTGTGAGTTAACAGTCCTAGTTAAACTTGGGCCTGAAATCCAATTTGATGGGGTAGTATCAAAATAGAATTCTCAAATGAAAGGTGAGCCATGCATCAATCTTCATACATAATACCTTGAGATGAACTGATTGATGATGAAGGAATTACTGCAAAATTTCATGTTTTAAGTTGGTGACTTTTCTGCTGAAAACCCTCTAGAACTGAAAAGACATGATGAGAATTTATTCTAGTTTATTGAAATTCTATTTAGCAGAATGTACTATTATTAACTAACTTTATGGGGGAAGTTTGTGGGTACCTTCACTGAAACCCTCATGAGACTTCACTCCTCCACTAGGGATCACCTAGGGGTTTAAAAGGCTTGGTGCATATGCTAAATGCATCCGTGCTCCCTACGAAAGTGGCATTCTTATTTTCTTTTAATTCTCCTTTGCTCAGGGACTAGCAAAGCTTAGGTTTGGGGGTGTGTTAAGTGGTGAAAAATGCCACTTTTCACCCTTTAACCTGACCATTGATAGACCTATGAGCACACTAATAAGTCTCTGTCAAGTGCATTTTGTGGACAACAATAAAAGAGGACATTAATGTAGAAAACCACTCAAGAATGCTCAAAAAGGGGCTATCTCTCAGTACAGGACAAACCCAGCAACAACACACCAGAGGGTAGCACATCACTGGACCCTTGGAGCGTGTGGTTATAGCAGGGCAAGGCGAAGGAAGTGAGAACAGGCTAAAAATATCCTATCGAATGGTCACCTAAAGACTTTGATAGGAGCTGAAAGTAAAGAAAGGGAGAATTCGTGCAGTCAAAGAGGTTTCGACAGGATCTGAAGGCATAAGAAGGATGGATTCGTGTGGATAGAGAAGTTCGATATGATTCAAGAACCTATCGAGCAGTTGAAAGGAAGGAAGAAACCATCCTATCGAAAGCCTACTTGAGGCGTCAAGGGAACCTGCCAAATGGTTTCCTAAACCTATCGAATGGTTTCCTAAACCTATCGAAGGGTACTTGAGCCTTTCGATAGGAGTGAGAGCAACCCTATCGAAAGGATAGCATGCAGAGCGAAACTTATCGAAATGGTTCTCCAACCTGTTGAAGAGTCCCTCCAACCTGTCGAATACTCCAAACCAGGGACTGAGAAGGCTAGAACTCTAAGCGAAGGCTCATCCTATCAGAACCTATCGAACAGTTCTGAGAACCTAGTGAAAGGACCAAAAAGCTCTATTTGAACCTGTCAAAAGCTTCCTGAACCTGTCGAAATCGTGTGTAGAACTTCTCAGAAATTCAGCTATGCATACGTTGTGATTTGGTGACCTGCTGCACGTAACTCGAGGCACTTGGTGACCGACACGATGGTTTCAGAAGATGCTGTAGGGAACCCTAATCGACCCACGTGCTCTAACAGAACTCTAACAAACTCTGAGGACCTTCTAGAAGGGATTTTTGGCGGGAAAAATAGAGGAGAAAGGTATATAAAGAGTCCCCCAATTACAATTAGGGAGAGATCGAGATCTGAGCCAAATTCTAGAGATTAGAGCTTGCAGAGAAATTCTATTATCATTCTTTAGCCTAACCATGGTTGGCTAATTCCCTTAGAGTAGCAAGGAGAAAGGTTAGATCTGTAATTGGGTGAGGTTAAGAGTGCTATTATAGGTTCCTAGCTGCACAGACTATAGATCTGAGAGTATTTCCATTCTAGAGTGACTTTGATTGTAATATTAATGCTGATTTTAATGCTTTGACATCCTATTCTTTTGAATGTCGGATTTTTACTCGGCTATGGAGTTTGCGGCATATCGTCGTAACCTTGCGGAGCTCCAGGATGTCGAGACAGTGAGTATTCTGCTGCTATGCTTTTCTTAATGGTTCTACTATCCTTGGTTCCTCAATTAGTCCTGATCTCTGATTTTAGCTAACTTGCAGCGTGCGTGCACCAAGGAGTCACACTCTTTGCTTAGTAGGATTTCACAGGCGTGGTCCTGGGTGGGGGATATTCGAACCTTCCAAAGCTCCTCATGTCGGCGGAAGAAGTCAAAGGGCGACAGTAAAGATTAGGCCCTAGTTTATGCATTTTTGAATATTTCAAACATTTTAGCACTTTTTGAGATAATTTTATTAGGATTTTTGCAAAGTTTTGTAAGAGATATTTGTGGTATTGGGTAATTTTCAGTTTCGACATGTTCAGTGCTTTTCTTTTTTTGCAATGTCATCTCTCTCTTGCATATATCCAATTGCTTGCAGGAAGATCTTGATGATTGCCCATAAGAATGGCCCTCAAGGTCGCATTCCTTGGTGCGGGTCCTTCCTGCACAAATAGTCAGCCTATTCCTAGGTTAGGTGCCTTGTTAATTTTCAATTTTGAAAGTCTATATAGCATAAAGCAGGTGAATCAGGCCAATTGGCAAAGAGGGCCAACAAAGGCCCACAAAAATTTCTAAAAACTCAGAAAACATGGCATGGAGGGGGGTTTTATGCTGGCACAACAATTAGTTGCACTAGGCTTAATCTGGGGCAAATTGCACTAGCGCAACTAATAGTTGTGCTAGTTTTGGCCTGTGGAGCTGTGGGGCCTTATATACCCGAGACAGTCCAAAATCCCTCTCTTTTCTGTTTGACTTGGCCTTGTTGACTGATTCCTTTTCTCCTAGCTTTCCCAAGGGCGGGTCCATCAACATACATCGAATTTTATACTCTTGAAAAATCTTTGAATGCCTATGGACCTGCTTCCCTACTCTCCCTTACATGGAGGGCTCGAAAACAATTACTCATTTCTTTGGGCTTGGGGCCCAATTTTCTTAAAATCTGGCTTAGGAGCCTGAATGAGAGCGAGCTTGCTAAGCTTGAGCAGCTTGACCTATCATGCCTTCCCTTCTTTCTCGAGGTTCTTCCACGGTGGGACCTACTTTATGCGGCCACTTCATTTTGGGATGCAAACACCCATGTGTTCCATTTTGGGAAGCGGAAACTAACTCCAACCGTTAAGGAGCTATCCAATCTATCCAGTTTGAAGCTTCACAGGGACCTTGCAAGAGTTACGCCGAAGTAGGGTTACTCTAAATCTGTTCACCTTATTCTTGGTTTGAAGAAATTTGAGTATGAGAAAAGTCTCGTTGGGGGGCCCACAAGGTGTTCGATCAAATTCCTCAAAGAACTTTTCGGTGATGAAAGTCTTCAAAAATTGCCAGTTAGCAACATCTTCAACTTAAAAGCCTTTGCTCTCGTCTCATTTTAGAAGTCCTTTTCTTTACTAGGGCAGAAAGCTTCTCTTTGGCTCTTTGTGAAATTTTTCTCGAGTTGGTAGAGGCCCGATCAGTGATGCATTTGGTCCTTGCCGAACTGTACCTATGCCTTGATGCATTTTCTCTGGGTAAGGTTGAGAGCCTCAGGGGATGCTCTTTGTTACTTCCAGTCTGGTTAGGTGAGCATCTTGCTATCTTGGGACCCATGCCACGCTTTTATATTGCCCGAGGTGAGGCGACTCGATGCTTTTCGAGTAGGTGTCACCTGCTTCCATAGGGCGATTCGTTAGTTTTGAAGCTTTAGTTGACTGACGCCAAGCTAATATGGAGGCGTGCTTGGTTGGACAGGACCTTTCCGATAGTTCATTCCAGAGATCATGAGGGTATCACCCTCTTAGGATTGACTGGCAGCACTTTCTACTTCCCACTATGGGTGTTGTATCAGTTTGCTGCTCTCAGTAGGTGCCTTCTGAGGCAAAACCCCCTCTATGTACTTGATCTTTCTAGGGGGTCCTCTAGGGACTTGGATCAAATTGCTGCTCTTTGGGAGACACGTCAATCGACGATGATGTGTGATATGGAGCAAGGAGATTCAGTTCAGTCTTCCCCTAAGTATGAGGCTTCGCTATCAGTTGAGCAGCTTGCTGCTGATCATCTGGATCAGACGGAGAGCATTGACATGGGAGGCCCCTGGCTGAAGAAGGAGACGGCACTTCGAGCTCGCATCGAACTATTAGTTGATGAGAAGAGGGTCTTGCAAGAGCTTTTAGGACAAGAAATAGTTAGAGCAGAGACAACAGAGAGCGAGGTCCTTCATCTGAAAGGATCCTTGAGTGTTGCCCTTGGAGCAGCTGATACTTCTTGGAAGAGGTATAAGAGTTTGCATGGTCGTTGGTTGACCGAGCGGATTGATCAGGAGGATGGTTTTCACATTGAGATTAGTGCCTTGAAGCGCGAGTTGGGCCGTTGATTCCCTCCTGCACATACATCTTTTTGCATAGATTAGATACATAGTAAAAGGGGCCTAAGAAACCCCTTTACAGATACACACCTTTTTGGTATACATATTTTCTTTATATTTTTGTTTTTTCTGCTTTTATAAAAAAGGAAAAGAAGAAGGGAAGCTAGGCATCACACCGACTATTTTTTGGGATGTGGTGTTAGTAGTGCATTTGTAAATGAAAAGGGGAAATCTATTATATTTACATAGACTTTTTGTTCTTTCTGTTTTGTGTATTTTTTTTGGGTGTGGTGCCTTAATCACTGGGTGAGATCTCGGGTCCTCTTTTGAGCATGGTCGAACCCCCCCTTTTGAATGGTCGGGTCTGAGAGAGTTTCAACAGCTTTGCCATTACTGGAACGTCAATCCCCTTCGACTGAATCAAACCTTTCTCCTTACCTTGAGTCATACGTTTGACAAAGTGGTTCCACAAAGGCAATTCTGGTCGGGGGCTGATTCGAGTTAACGTGAGCGGCCCAGTAAAGAAAAAAGGGTATCAGGGAGAGTAGCCAAGAGGGCTCCTCGAGCATCAATCTTCTCAATTAGTTCAAACCATTTCTTTTCAATATTCTTTTTAATCCATTTTACTCACAATGCCCAAGGTGGGTTCGTCATGCCCATCTTTCCTTCTTTTTACTTGCGGCACCATTTCGAGTTTTCACCGCGTCCATGGGTTTAGCTCTCTTAACCCAAGCGCCCTTTCAGGTTTTCACCTGATCCACGCAAGCTCGCTGTTTTTACCCGTAGCACCCTTTCAGGTTTTCACCACGTCCATCTTGCTTTGAGATTGTATTTTATTTTATTTTTCTTTTATTTCTTTTATTTTTTTCAAGAGCCATGACATAGACGTCTATCCTGTCATAGCCAGTCGAATGTGGTTCAGGTGTCATCTCACAACTCGATTTGTGTTGACTTGACAGATACTATGACTGCTTGTGACCCCCAAAGAGAGGGCTTCCTTCAAGGTGTAGCTTGGCCATTATTTAGGTTAGGATTTGAAGGGATGCTGGGCTAAAAGGGTTTCCTTGATATGACTTCAGTTTTTCACAATATACTTTCTTCCTTGGGTTTTACAGCACATGCCCCATGATTCTTCTATTTTTTCTCTTTCTTTTATCCTATTTCAGGCAATCTCTTTTTGAGGTTTTGCTTTTCTGATTTTTTTTTTATGGTAACTTTACTTCCCTTTTTCTTTTATATATGTACACAGTTCTTCTTTTTTTTCTTTTTTTTTTAGGGACGGGGTTTATTGAAAGAAAAGGCTTGGGCTCAAATGGGGGTAGCAAAGGATATCATCATTCTTAGGGATGCTTTTCCGCCACTGTGCTTGGAATGATGGCTTCTTTCAGATGGTTCTTAAGCAGTCATGCATCTGTTTCACCAATACTTACCTTGTCGTGATGGACTAAGAGTAGAACTATCAGACATATCCAGCATTGATGGGCTCAAAAAGATGATCTTTGTCCATGGTGGCGAGGTAGATGGCGTATCCCGACAGTACTTCTCGAATGACATACGGTCCTTCCCAGTTCGGCTTGAACTTCCCTCTTGGATCGACATGGAGGGATAGGAAGATCTTCTTTAGTACAGTGTCTCCTACCTTTGGATCTCGACCGCGGACACGTTTATTGTAAGCGCGTGTGATTCACTCCTGGTTAACTTGAGTGAGACACAAAGCTAGGAGTCTCTTCTCATCCAGCAGATTCAATTGTTCAAAGCGGGATCTTTCTCTTTGCTTCAGATAATCCTGATTCCATAAGGATTCAAAGCGAGGGTACTTCAACCTCTACTTGTAGGATGGCCTCGGTTCCATACACAAGGGAGAATGGTGTTGCCCCTATAGCGGTACGGATCGACGTTCTGTAGGCCCATAAAGTAAATGGTAGCATTTCACTCCAATATCAATAAGTGATGACCATCTTTTCTAGGATGTGGATGACCATCTTATTCGCAGCTTCCATGGCTCTATTAGTTTGAGCCGATAAGGGATGAGCGATGGTGCTTGATCTTGTATTGCTCGCAGAAGGCTCAGATGTGCTTATTCGCAAAGTTTGTGTCATTGTCCATAATGATATCTTCGAGTACTCCAAATCGGCACACAATATTTCTTTTGAGAAATTTCTCGACGTGATTGGTCGTGATGTTGGCATATGATGCTACTTTTACTCACTTGGTGAAGTATTCAATGGTGACGCGAATGAACTGATGTCTGTTTGATGCTTTTGGATTAATCATTCTGATGATGTCAAGGCCCCAGGTAGCAAATGGCCAAGGAGTGGTCATGCAGTGTAGATCGATGGCAGGAGCATGTATCGGACTGGAGTGTTCCTGACACTTGTAGCATTTCTGAACATGTTTGTAGCAATCCAATTCCATAGTGATCCAAAAGTATCACTGCCATAGAATTTTCTTAGCAAGAATGTGACACTGACGTGGGCTCCGCATACTCCCCCGTGGATCTCCCTCATGATGCTGATCGTTTCACTTTCAGTAAGGCATCTGAGTATGATGTTATTGTACAATCGCTTATAAAGGCATTCACCGCAGACAACGTAGCCTACCGCTAACCATTGAATGGTTCGTTGACCCGTCTTTGATGTACCCTCGGGGAAGGTTAGTGTCTCGAGGAAATTCTTGATATCTGAGAATGAAGGTGGCTCATCATCAGGCTTTGTAGGTTCCTCAATCCAAAGGTAGAAGGTAGGCTCATTCCTTTGCTCGATCATGATGGGCTTCATCTCAGCACCATACGGGATTTCAATCATTGATGCCAACGTTGCTAGTGCATCGGCAAAGTGATTCCTCATACGGGGGACATATGAGAATGTCACATCCTAGAAATAAGCTATCAGATCCTCAAGGTGCTCATGCTAGGGGATCAACTTCTCGTCTTTCATCTTTCAGTCACCGTTCGTCTGGCATATGATCAACTATGAATCGCCAAAAACTCAGAGGTGAGTTATGTTTAGATCAAGAGCTGCCTGTAAACTAGCAGCACAAGCCTCGTACTCGGCTATGTTGTTAGTGCAGGGGAAGTTGAGCTTCATAAAGATTGGTACGTAGGATCCTTTCGATAAAATCAGAATGGCACCGACTCCCTGACCCTCGACATTTGCTGCTCCGTCAAAGAGCTGTAGACACCCAAATTCGGCCCAAGGCCCAATCAATCTGTACTTTGGGAGAGATGTACCCCTGTGCTTTCGATGGCACCCCTGAACCCGTAGGAATCCACCCAGACCTTTAGTAATCACCCTGAACCCTTTAGAACCATTCCCCAACCATTAGAGATCACCCCTAAACCCTAGATCCCCTTTTAATACCTAACTTGAACCTTTCTGGGCAGTTGATGGGAGGAGAGCTACAGAATTTCACACAGACCACTACCAAGGATGAGCCATATACCATTGTAAAGAGGGCTTCTCCAACTTTCCAACAAGCTAAAGATCACCCAATTTGGAATTACGAGTCAAGAGTTATGGCCGATTGAAGTTTCACATAAAATCATAGGACTTTTACTCAGGCGTGGATATTACATACGCCCAGCCATTTTTGCCCCAGATTAGTCAGGCGTATATATTATATATGCCTGCCTATTTTGGGGGAAATTTGGCTGGGCGTATATAATATATACACCCAGTATAGGTGGGATCCACCACGGGCTTCATCTTCCCAAGGCTCCCCTGTTTTTGGTGAAATTTACTGTTCCTAAACTGGGCGTATATAATATATACGTCCAGCTTAGCTACAGTAACTGTCATCAGTAGCTCGAATTTCCTCCATCTGGTTTGACCCTTTGACCATCCCCTTGGTTGAAGTGGGTGTCTTGAGATTGGTTGCACCCCCTTTTGAGCTTATTGGCAACCCTTAAGTCACCCATGGTCTCACCCCATCATCCGCCATTGAAACCAGTTTCCCAAAACCCTAGGACCTTGAAAACTTAGAAAACCTTAGATGGGGGATTACCTAATTGCTAAACCACTTAGCTCTTAAGTAAGCCCCTAACCCATCCCTTCTCTATAAATAGAGAGGCTCCCCTCTTCCCAAAGGGTTGAAAAAATTGGTTGATTAGAGATCTTAAGAGAGAGAGAGTCCTAGTAAGAGAAAATGCCATTTATTTTTCAGAACTCTAGCAAGCTTAGATCACCTATCCCACTCCATTTCAACAATTAGATCACCTTCTTTTAGCCTAAATCTATCCCCTAGCTTCACCCTACACTCCCTATATATATCAAATCTTTGCATTAGAGTCCATTTCAATATCATTTGAGCCATCGGAAGCACGCCAAAGCGAAGACCTTCCATGGTGCAACAAGGGCCCGTGAGCTCCGGCTCACCCCTCTCTTCCTCTACCTTCTTGGTGTCTCCTCCGTCCAAGGATTCAAGCCGTTACACCGCCAAAATTTTGGTTTGGCTCAAAGCTTGATAGGACCTTATTGCCTTCGGGCAAGGGGAAACTCCGCCCTTCTTATTTTTATTTTTGGCCATAGATAGAGACCGCTACATGCGGGTTGATCGGGTGCCTAAACCCTTCCCAATCGATAACCGAAGCCCCTACCCTAGAGCCTTTGGCAAAGACCGATAAATCAGAGTCATATTTAGCACTTCGGTGCACAAAATATTGATTTGAAGGTTTCCCGGGTCACCAAAAGCTCCGGGTGGCGACTCTACATTTTCATTAAAAGCTAGTGCATCGCCACGACGGGTTCGAGCGGATCCATGGCGCACAAATGGCGACTCTGCTGGGGAGGTCACCCTAGCGCTTCTCCTCTTGTTGGCCTTTCTTTTTTTCTAACCATTGCTGGTTTTTTTCTTATTTTCTGCTATTTTTTCTATATTTTTGTTTGTTTTTACTAACGTACTCACCCCTACGATTCAGTCCTTTAAGTGCCTTAGCCGTTTGGCGGGCCTATGTGCGCCTCTAAATTTCTGTTTTTACGATTATTGTCGTTTTAGCCGCCTTAGCCGTTTGGCGGGCCCGCTCGCATTTACTTTTACGTCATTTAAATTTCAATCATTTATGAGCCTTAGCCGTTTGGCGGGCCTACGTGCGCTTTTCATTTCAGTCATCATATCTCACCATTGAACGCCGGTTGAGGCGGCACGAGCTCGTCATCCCCGACCCAACTTTTGGACTTAATTTCACTCCCCTTTAAAAATCTGTAATTAAAAGTGAATTAACAATGTGGGGACATAATTAAGTTTATTTTTGCATTTTCGGGTAGTTTTTGGGGGGTTTAGGCACAGATACAAGTTAACCGGTTCCCAGTAAGGCAGCAGCCCTAGTGGTGATGATCCTGAAAAGAACCACCCCTTCTAGTACCTGAGAAGGCGCTTGCGCCGGAGGTATATCGGTTGAGTTGTCAATTCCGATCAAGCCGTAAAACCCGCATTGGTGAGAGCGTAGAAAACCCAAAATTCAGTCGTGTATCCCTAGGAAATGGAAAGGAGGGACCCGATAACATACACAACAGTCCCCGAGAGCATCCCTCCCCGGAAACCAGTTCAAAGACCTATTTTCGGGCTTGCTGTCCATTGTCAAAATATAACTGGCAGAACCTTTTCCCAGGCGTATATAATATATACACCCAGCAAAAAAGCCCCAAATTTACACAGGCGTATATAATATATACGCCCAGCTAAAATCCACAGATTTAAGCCAGGCGTATATAATATATATGCCCAGCCAAATCTGTATTTTTTTGGTCGGGCGTGCATAATATATACGCCCAGTATATACTGGGCTGCAGCAACCCGACCTGAGGCCCAATCCACCACCCCAATTCCCCGATTAGCGGTATTAGTGTCCGTAGTAGCCTCCCACATTCTCTAACACCCAATATGCCCCCGCCCAGTCAAAAGAAGGCGACTTCTTATTGATCTGCTCCGGGGGATCGGGTCGTTTGCGTGGATTCCCTCACCTTCAATAGAACGAAAGGGTTCCCTTTTGCTTCTTCCGAAGTGTGTCAGATCCCGCCGTGGGACCTACTAAAGGTGCATATATCACCCGAGACGGGAATTTTTCTAGGGCACCAGATCATCATTTATTTAAATAAGGGAGATAATTTTCATTTTAAAAATCTAAAAAAATAATATATAGAAGAATAAAAAAATCGTATATACGCGCACTTTCGGTCCGACAGTCACTACGGTGACAACCCGTCCTGTAGGAGAAGAACCAGGAAGGTATTCGGCCCTTATCCGCGACATCGATACAACACTCGTCAGCAAATCATGTCAATAGCCGATACATCCCCAACTTCATCCCCATCCCATTCCCATGAAGGAGAAGACCCGATCTCCGACACCTTCGCCCAAACCCGATTCGATATCACAGGTCCTTTTGGGGCACCCATATTCACATCCACCCCATCCCCCTCCCTCACATTCTCCCAACATACCCCCTTTTTATCCCCTACTGAAACCCCTCATTTCCCAACCGATCCATACATCCCCATCTCCCACCCAAACACCCTCACCGCATCTCCATATTTCCAAAGGCCCCACAGGGAGCCCCATCCCTCGCCTACTTTCCATGTTCCATCCCTCTCATCATCCATGCCCCTTACATCCCACATCCCATCCACCTCATCTCACATACCCTTCCCACCACCTGGCCCATCCATATCCCAACATACCCCCCCATTTACCCGGGTCATGCCCAATTTCTCCCAAACCCCTCCATCATTAAATGAGCCATCACCCCCCAATCTCACACCTGAATCCATGCCCTCAATGGAGGACATGAGAACGATGTACGCCCTGTGGGCTGCTTCTCAGAACCCTACATCTCAAACCCCGCATCCAAATCTCCAAAACCTCCATACCCCATTCCCTCCTAACCATGCCCAACCACCCATCGTCCATACCTCGCAAAATCTCCCACCTCAATTCCAGACCCAAACCCATACAAATCCATGGGCCCCAGCCCAAACATCTCAAAACCCATGGGCCCAAGCCCAAGCCCACCAGACCCAAGCCCAAGACCCTCAAAACCCATGGCCCAAGCCCAAGCCCATCAGACCCAGGCTCAGGCCCAGAATCCTCAAGGCCCATGGACCTCAAAACCCATGGGCCCAAGCCCAATCCCATCAGACCCAGGCCCAAGTCCAAGCCCCCCAGGGCCTTTGGACCCAAACCTATCAATCCCAAGCCCAGGGCCCATGGATGCAAACCCAACCTCCTCATGGCCCATTAGCCCAAACTCAACAAGTCCCATTGGCCCAAAGTCATACTAAACCCCACACCCAGGCCTGAGGCCCATCAATCCAAGCCTTCTAAAACCATCAAACCCAAATCCCTCAAACTCAAGGCCCATCCATCCACGCTCATCAAGGCCCATCCACTAACCCCATACCCTCCCACCAGTACCCTTCATTCACCTATACCCCTTACGCCCCCATCCCACCTCCAACAGGAAATCCATTCCATCCCATTCCTCAAACCCACAACATCCTGCCACCTCAATCACACCCCCATCACCCCCAGAATGTGTACCCAACTCAGCACATCACTTACCCACAAACCGCTCACCCATTTATCCCTTCTCATCCCATATGGCCCCACCAGGTCATCCAACCCTCACCCCCTAAGTCTAAATATTAGAACTTGCCCCTCACCAATACCATGACCAACAGTATGAGGAGGATGAAATCCGTAACAAAATCAGGGGGAAGCAGTCCCACGTGACCTCGAAGGAACGAGTAGGCAATGAAAGAACGGATAAGATGGGAGGAATGGAACTACACTCAACAGACTTTTTAGGACTTATATACATTCTCGATGTCCCCACCTTACGAAATTCAAGATGCCATCATTTGACAAGTATAACGGCACTGGCAACTCCATCGCCCACATAAAATCTTATTGTGGGGATATGTGCCAGTATGGCGGAGATGAACGACTCCTCATCAAAGTGTTCCAGAAGAGTTTAACGGCCCAACACTAAGATGGTTCACATCCCTGGAACCGTCCATGATAAAAAATTGGAAAGATCTGACACGCTTATTTCAAGAGCAGTATGTCTATAACATGGACATAGAGCCAAGGAAGTCAAATTTGGCCCGTTTAAAGCAAAGACATAATGAAATATTTAGTACTTACCTGGGAAGGTGGAGGGCATTGGCCACTCAGGTAACTCACCGGATTCCCGATGATGAGCAAATTGAATTGATAACCAAAGGAGCCCTCTCGGTCATCGCAGATTTTTTAGTATATCAGCAGCAGTCTAGTTTTGCTGATCTGGTCCGAAATGCCAATTGTTGTGAAGACTCCATTAGAGAAGGCAGGTTAGGAAGGAATGGGGCCAACGGGGCCATTGGGGTTCGAAAAGCAGCTGAACCAAGAATTGAAAGAAGACCAGGGATAGAGGTACAGAAAATTGCTTACCCCCAGGCCAATACCAATGCCCCCCCAATATAGCTCCAGGTTACACAACCACCCCGACCCATTTTGAGCAAGTACTAAGGCCAAGCAACGGACCAAGAGCCTCGTTCACCCAGGAACAGATGAAAGCACGGTTAGAACGAGTGTTCACATCGTTGGGGCAATCCTTGAGTATCTTGTTGTCAGTATTGCTACAAAAAGGCTTGATCAATCTGCTCCAGCCTCGCCGACCACCCCATCCCAAACCAAGGAACTATGATCCAAATCTACATTGCAATTTACACCAGGGACCGGGTCACCCTACAGACCGGTGCTTCCCATTAAAACATGCGGTCCAAGATCTGATAGAGGCGGGAAAAATCATTCCCTCGCCACTTCCTCAAGGGCAGAACCAGAATATCCATCAAGCTCCTCTACCACCGCACCCAGGAGGCCCTAGGCCTAACATACATTGGATAGAGGAGGAAGAAGAAGAGTTTGACCCTTTAGATTATATCAGTAATCAGGAGGAGTTTTCACTCCCTAGGTCGAATGAAGATGAACTATTTATTGGGGTGATTGAGCCATTGTATCTAGCCGATTATTTTCCCACACCGGCATACCAAGAGGAGCCCTTAAATTTAGGCGTATTTTCCACCCACGCTCGCCTATCAAATCCAAGCAGGACACATTAGCAATCATATGCATATCCACCCCACGCCTAATTTACCCCATACACCCCTCCGTCACACCCAAGTCATCCCGTACCATACGCAACTTCGCCATCCTCGTATTATCCTACCCCATACACACCCTCAAATCTCTCCACCCAATACACTACTCCGCCATCCCCAAGTTACCCCATCCCATACACACCTTCAAATCTCACCACCCAATATACCATCCCACCGTCCCCAAGTCACCCCGCTCTAGGCATAACACCATCATCCCCAATCTACCCCATTTCACCCACAAACCCATCATCACCTCACCATGCCACCCCCTACACAAGCCCGTCATATCCAGATCATCCCGCTCCATGCATAACTCCATCATCCCCAATTTACCCCACTTCATCCACAAACCCATCACCATCCTATCATACCTCCCCATATGCAAATCCTTCATATCTCTATCACCCCGCGCCCACCACACCTCAGACGTCTTCCCATCCCTCCATCCCAGTCACACTCCCACCATCCCTTCGTTATTTTTGTCCCAACCCAACTCCACCGCCACCCAAACAAGCAACCCCTCACCCAATCCCCTTATCACCAGCTCCAAATCACCACTGGTCTTACAAAGCCCTGGCAATACCTGTACAAACCCCCCTTGCACCCACAAATTCAACCCCACAGATTCCCCCCACTACCATTCCACCCCCATTGGAGTTAACCTGGTTAGACCCAAGAAACCAGTATATCCAGCCCAATCCTCCCTAGAATCCTCATACACTCCTTTTCTCATCCCAAAACCTACTTATGACCCCCATCAAGTACCGTTGAGCTATGAACAGACTGACATGAATGTCGGGTACAACCCAGAAAAGGCTCTTGAATTTGTTACCCGATCGGGCCGGATTTACCTTTCGGAAGCATCGGGGCGGTCGGAGGAGAAGAAAGAAGAAAGAAACGAGTGAAATCCTTTGAAAAAATGGCGAGCACATCTGAGAACCTGACTCAAGAGAACACCCGTACATATTACTGTGTGTGATTTGTTAGTCACGTCTCCACTCCACTTTCAAGCCCTAATGGGAGCCCTCAAGGACGCACATGTCTCCACCCACGTAACTCCAGATGAAGTAGGGGAAATAATAGGGCAAGTGTTGGCCCCAAACGCCATCTCTTTCACCGACGTAGACCTACCGATCGAGGAGAATGACCATTCTAAACCCCTGAATATAATAGTTGAGGTAGGGAACCTGGTGATGCCATTGGTCCTAATAGACAACAGGTCGGCGTTGAACGTATGCCTTCTAAGGACGGTAATCAAAATTGGTGCAAACCCTGAAACCTTCCGGCCATCCATATCAAGCGCCAGAGGATTTGACAACACCAGAAGGGAAATCATAGGAGAAGTAGACCTTGACCTGATCCTCGGACCGCAAACCTTCACCACTCCCTTTCAAGTGATGGACATCAAGTCTACTTTCAACCTGTATTGGGTCAGCCGTGGATACATAAGCTCAGAGCAATACAATCTACTCTGCACCAAAAGCTCCTATTTATCTAAGAAGGAAAAATTGTCACCATCATAGGCGAGAGTAGAGAGGACATGGGGAAGAGCGCTCTGCACATTGAGAATCCGAAAGTGCTGAACATACCGCACACGGCAGAGGACGCCGATCTCCACCGATTTGAGTATGACTTCTCAAATGTTACCCTCGGACCAACTGAAAAGACCCCCGATAAAACTAGAGGAGGAATGGACGCAGCTGTGTTCATGCTCCACAGATGGGGCCATAAAAAAGGGAAGGCTGGGCCCACGCCTCCAAGGAAGAAGAGACCCCGTCAAGGCTAAGGGGCAACAAACTAAATTTGGCTTAGGATACAGGCCCAGAGAAGAGGAAGTCAGAGAGGCCAAGGAAAATATGAGAGCCGCAGTAGTCGCCAAGGCCAAAGGAATCATCTTCAAAGAGGAACCTCACGCTCGCCCCCACATCCGTGAAACCTTTGTGAGCGTCGGGGTAGTAAAAATTGATCTAAATGGGGAGTCGAGGGTCACCCCACATAAGCCTACTTCAATCCACCCCACCAATCCCTACATCATCCCCCCAGACTTTGAAATGGACTTAGCCGCCCTTTCCTTATTTGAGGAAGAAGTTCCCCGATCCACCCATCACTCCAGCACCAGCCACTCTGGGCCCCTCCTGACCATAGAGGACAGGGTCCCAGAGGATCCCTCTGTAAATATGTTGAGGGAGGAAATGAAAGAGCCTACCGATGCCGCTCCCAATCAAGGAGGTAAAGGCCAAGCCTCGCAGGTGAGTAACTGGGCATCCTTGCCCCAACTCCTGGGAGCCGCTAAATGCCATGAAAATGGCACCGGCTCTCTAAATAAAAAACAACCTGTAAAAAGGGAGGTTAGCCTTTGGATCACTCTACCTTGTATGTATAGAGATCCACCTCGCCAGGGGCTGACCTCCGAAAAAATGCAAAAGACCATAAAAATAGAAAAAATACTAATTCCAAAGATATTATCCTTTAAAATTCCCAATAAAATTGAAATTGATGTCGTGATATCCGTCCCACGTGAAGCCGACCCCTTTCCTATAGAAATACAAGAAGAGGTAGGAGTCACGAGTCTGGACGAGGAAGGCTAAACCGACGAGCTCCCCAATGAGCTCCTCAAACAATTTGCCGATTTTGAGCATGGCCCTACCCCGATTGTCGAAGAAATAGAGGATGTCAATTTGGGCACCACAGAGGCCCCCAGAATCACCAAAATCGGAACATCGTTGTCCCCTGTGGAGAGGAAAGGTATGATAGACTTCCTTCGATCATACCAAGACGTCTTCTCATGGTCGTATGAAGACATGCCTGGTTTGGATACCGATCTGGTTGAGCATGAGTTGCCACTCTACCCCGATGTTAAGCAAGTTAAACAGAAGCTGAGACGCCTCCGACCCGAGTGGATGTTGAAGGTGAAGGACAAGGTCATTAAACAGTATGATGCAGGTTTCCTCATGGTATCCAAGTACCCGCAGTGGCTAGCCAATATCGTCCCCGTAATCGAAGAAGGATGGAAAGGTTCGAATGTGTATCGATTTCTGCAATCTTAATAGGGCGAGCCCTAAGGACGACTTTCCATTACCCCACATCGACATCTTGGTCGATAACACTGCAAAGCATGGAATGCTCTCATTTATTGATGGATTCTTAGGATACAATCAGATAAAGATGGCAGAGGTTGATCGCGAGAAGACAACGTTCATTACCCCCTGGGGAACCTTCTACTACAAAGTAATGCCATTCGGGTTGAAGAATGCTGGGGCAACCTATCAAAGAGAAATGACGGCCCTGTTCCACAACATGATGCACCGAGAGATCGAAGTGTATGTCGACAACATGATTGCCAAATCACCAGAAAGAGAGGATTACTTGATAAACCTTTAGAAGCTATTCGAGAGGTTGAGAAAATACATATTATGGTTGAATCCCCAGAAATGCGTGTTTGGCGTTATGTCCGGAAAGTTGTTGGGCTTTATTATTAGCAGGAGAGGAATTGAGATAGATCCGACCAAGATCAAGGCCATCACTGAAATGCCGCCACCGTCTACAGAGAAGGAAGTCAAAGGCTTTTTAGGCAAGATCCAGTACATCAACCGATTCATCTCACAGTTAACTCTGGTATGTGCAACAATCTTCAATCTACTGAGAAAGGACTCACCAGTTGAGTGGAATGATGACTGCCAGGTTGCATTCGACACGATTAAAGGTTACCTCCTGAAACTTCTGGTATTGGTACAACTCATACCTGATAGACCCCTGATAATGTACCTATCCACAACAGAGTTTTCCATGGGCTATGTGTTAAGACAGCATGATGAGACAGGAAGAAGAGAGCAGGCCATCTATTATCTAAGCCAGAAATTCATCAATTACGAGATGCGCTATTCTCATCTGGAGAAAGCATGCTTGGCACTCGTATGGGCTACTCAAAGACTTCGACACTACCTGTTATCCCAAGTCGTTCTACTTCTAGCACGAATGGATCTGTTGAAGTACCTATTCGAGAAGCCTGCACTCACTGGCCGAACTGCACGATGGCAACTACTCCTATCCAAATTTGACATTACTTATGTCACCCAGAAGTCGATTAAGGGGCAGGCACTCGCTGATCATCTTGCTGAGAACCCTCTGCCGGACTATGAGACTCTAAGGACCGAATTCCCCGATGAGGACATTCTGTTCATGATTGACGAGGATACATAAGAAACGGAGGAGCCCTGGGTAATGCACTTTGATGGGGCATCGCATGTTGAGGGCCAAGGAGTTGGTGCCATTCTTAGCTTGCCAAGAGGATCACATATACCCATCTCAATCAAATTGAACTTCCCATGCACCAATAATATGGCCGAGTATGAGGCTGTCATGACAGCTCTAAATATAACTCACCTTAGGGTCTTTGGAGATTCACAGTTAATTATATGCCAGACCAACGGAGATTGGAAGACCAAGGATGAGAAACAGATCCCATACCATGAACATTTGGAGGATCTGATAACCTACTTCGAAGAAGTCACCTTCTCTTATGTACTACGAGCAAGAAATCGGTTTGCTGATGCCTTGGCCACCCTGGCCTCTATGGTTGAGATTCCATATGGAGTCATGATGAAGCCGATCATGATAGAGCAGAGGAACTAATCGACTTTCTGTCACTTCATCCAGGGACCTACAGAGGTAGATGATGAACCACCCTGGTTCTCAGACATCAAGAATTTCCTCGAAACTTGAACTGTCTCGGATGGAACATCAAAGGTAGACAAACGCACCATCCAGCGATTGGCAATGAACTATGTTGTCTGCGGCGATCTCCTGTATAGACGGTCTCACGACAACATTCTGCTCCGATGCCTAACCCAGAATGAAGTGGGTGAGATCATGAAGGAGTCTGCGGGGCACATGTCAGTGGACAGATGCTTGCGAAGAAAATCCTAAGGCAAGGATACTTTTGGACCACTTTGGAGACCGATTGCTGCAAACACATAGAAATGCTATAAATGCCAAGAGCACTCCAGTCTAATGCACGCTCTGGCCATTGACTTACACAGCATGGCCACTCCTAGGCCGTTCGCCACCTGGGGTCTCGACGTCATCGGCAAGATCAATCCTAAAGCTTCCAATGGACATCAGTTCATCCTCGTCGCTGTGGAATACTTCACAAAATGGGTAGAGGCAGCGTCCTATACGAGCATTAAGGTCAGTCATGTCAAGAAATTCATCAAGAACAATATCATTTGCAGATTCAGCATACCCAAAGATATCATCACTGATAACGGCACTAATTTTGCCAATAGGCACATCCGGGCCTTGTGTGAGCAGTTCCGGATCAAGCATTATCGCTCATCCCCGTACAGGCCTCAGATGAATGGAGCTGTGGAGGCAGCCAACAAAACTCTGATCCGCATCATGGAGAAGATGGTAGTTACTTACAGAAATTGGGGTGAGCAGTTACCCTTCGCACTTTGGGCCTATAGAAAGTCTATCCGTACTGCTACAGGGGTAACACCATTCTCCCTTGTGTATGGGACCAAGGCCGTGCTACCCGTTGAGGTCGAAGTATCATCGCTCTGTATCCTTTTGGAATCCCATCTACCTGAAGCTGAGAGGGAAAGAGCCCGTTTTGAACAGCTAGACTTGATCGACGAGAAAAGACTCCTAGCCTTGTGCCACACTCAGGTCTATCAGAGGAGAATTGCACGTGTTTACAATAAACGCGTTCATAGTCGAGACCTAAAGGTAGGAGACACTGTACTGAAGAAAATTTTCCCGTCTCTCCACGCTGATCCGAGAGGGAAGTTTAGGCCAAATTGGGAAGGACCCTATGTCGTCCAAGCGGTTCTGCCAGGATACGCCGTTCGCCTCGCCACCATGGACAGAGACCACTTTCCTGAGCCCATCAATGCTGGATACCTCCGTAAGTTCTACTCATAGGTCTTGGGATAAGGTAAGTTTTGATAAAAATAGATGTGTGACCGCTTAAGGGCCCCATAAAAGAGGCCATCATTTCAAAGTCCAGTAGCCCAAAAGAAATATTCCCTAAAAACATTCACCCTTTTTTACTACAAACTTCGGGCCAACAACCATTTCTTTCATATACCCCACCCAAAATTCCAAAAAAAGAGAGAAGAAAAAAAAAGAGGAAAAATCCAAACCAAAAACAAAAAAGAAGAAAAATGCAAAATCCCTAAAAAAAAAAGAGAAAGAGGGGGACCAAGAAAGAAGAAATGACTGGGGCCTAAAAAAGCCTTTGGAAAGGAAGAGGGGTCCTCGAATCTAGAATTCACTCAAAACATAGATCCGAATCCCGAGAAAAACCCAACCCGTTTGAACCCCGGCCACATTATAACCCAGATGAAAGCCCTCTTTAAGGTCCCTAAGAGGTCATAACATCTACTGCATCAGAATAAGCTAAGTTAACAAACCACACAGAACTTCATTCTGTCGGCTATGACGGAATCGACGTCCATGTCGTGGCCTTCCGGTTCCAAAAAAAAAAAGAGAGAAAAGAAGAAAAAAGAAAAAAAGAAAAAAAACTATTAATTTGGGCTCAAAGCAAGACGGACGTGGTGAAAACCTGAAAGGGCGCCACGGGTAAAAACAGCAAACTCACGCGGACCAGGTGAAAACCTGAAAGGGCACCTGGGGTAAGAGAGCGAACCCATGGACGTAGTGAAAACCCGAAAGGGCGCTACGGGTAAAAACAGGGATGACGGGCATGGCAAAAACCCGTCTTGGGCGCTATGATCAAAAATGTCAAGAAAAGAGAGATTAGGAGAAGACCTGTTCTAGCCCGCCCATTTCGGTTTGGACCACTTAAGCCTCTTCTCCCCTTTGCTGGGCCACTCATGTTAAGATTGGATCGGATCCCGATCAAGTATGTTGTCCCTACCACGGCATCTGTCGCATGACAAAAGGGAAAGACAGAAGACTAAACCAATCCCAGGGAGGCTGGCCTCCCCATGTTTAAAGGCAAAACTTGTACCTCACGAACAGGGTTCGACCATGCTCAAAATAGGACACACTGGTTTGGCCTCGTAATTTCTGACATCACAAAAGACTGAAAAAGAATTTTAAAAAAGATAATAGATTTCCCTTTCCCATAAAAACCCCCACACTGTGGGAGAAGAAAATTTCAAAAAAGATAAAAGATTTCCCTTTCCCATAAAAACCCCCACACTGTGGGGGAAGAAAATTTCAAAAAAGAAAATAGATTTCCCTTTTCCATAAAAAGCCCCACCCACTGGGGAAGAAAATTTCAAAAAAAGAAAATAGATTTCCCTTTCCCATAAAAAGCCCCACCCATTGGGGAAGAAAATTTCAAAAAAAATAGATTTCCCTTTCCCATAAAAAGCCCCACCCACTGGGGAAGAAAATTTCAAAAAAGAAAATAGATTTCTCTTTCCCATAAAAAGCCCCACCCACTGGGGAAGAAAATTTCAAAAAAAGAAAATAGATTTTTCTTTCCCATAAAAAAGCCCCCACACTGTGGGGTAAGAAAGTTTCAAAAAAGAAAATAGATTTCCCTTTCCCATAAAAAGCCCCACCCATTGGGGAAAAAAATTTCAAAAAAAAAAAGATTTCCCTTTCCCATAAAAAGCCCCACCCACTGGGGAAGAAAATTTCAAAAGAGAAAATAGATTTTCCTTTCCCATAAAAAAGCCCCACCCATTGGGGAAGAAAATTTCAAAAAAGAAAATAGATTTCCCTTTCCCATAAAATGTCCCACCCACTGGGGAAGAAAATTTTAAAAAAGATAATAGATTTCCCTTTCCCATAAAAACCCCCACACTATGGAGGAAGGAAATTTCGATAAAGGATAATAGATTTCCTTTTCCCATAAAAAATCCCCACACTATGGAGGAAGAAAATTTTAAGAAAGATGATAGATTTCCCTTTTCCATAAAAATCCCTCACACTGTGGAGGAAGAAAATTTCAAAAAGAGAATAGATTTCCCTTTCCCATAAAAAGCCCCACACTATGGGGGAGAAAATTTCAAAAAAAATGATGATAGATTTTCCTTTTTCATGAAAAGCCTTACGTTGCGGGACGTGTGAAAGAAGAAGTCAAAAAAAAAAAACAAAAATGATAAATATATATATATATATATATGTATAGATTTCATTCCATTTCTTACAATTTTACAGGTGGAGTGTCACGTCCCAAAAAGATAACGATATGACACACTTTCAACTTTTCTGCCTTCTGTACAAGTAAAAAAAAAACCAAAAAAGATGTATATAACAAAAACAACAAAAAAGATAACCCAAAAAAGAGATCTCTGTTATGGGACATCGGCCCCCTCTGTATGTATGATCTATGATATGTGCAGGCACAGGTCAAGGGCAAGGAGCACGCTTCAAAGCGCTAATCCCTACAAGCAGAGAGTCATCGCGGGCATTTCGATCAGACATCCACCTACCATGAAGACTCTTTTGCCGTCTCCGTGAAGCTTCAGCTGCGCTGCGAGACTCAGTCAAAAGCCCAGTCAACCGAAGAACCTCACTCTCAGCTGTGGCAGCTCTCACTTCTGTAATCTCCACTCTGACCCTTTCTTTCTCCAAAGCCCCGATCAAAACCAACCTCTCTACAGAAAGAGACTTGATCCTGGTCCGAAGCATCGCTTCCTTACATGGCCAGGGCCCTGTCTCTATCACATCTACCGAAACTGGGCTAGGAGTAGGTAATTCCTCAGATACCAGCCAAGCCTCGTAATCAGGAGAGACGACGCCCCCCTGAACCAAGCTACACATATGCGCCGATTGGCGGGTTTCCCAGAGGGCAGCTATGCGATCAAGATCACTAAGAGAACCTCGAGAGAATATCAGAGAGCACAAAGGTGGCCTTGCAGTACACGGCACATGCTGAGTATACCCGAATTGACGAAGCACCCGAGATGGGAAGTAGTATGTGCTACCAGTCAACCCCAAAAGTGAGATACCCTCACAATCCTGAGAACGGACAATCGGAAAGGTGTCGTCCATCCAGGGAAGTTGCCAGGTCAGCTTCGCATCAGATAGCCACAGGCTCAGTTCCTCGACGCTCCCACAAGGTAGTCTCGAACTCCGGATCAGAAAGCCCCGAGCCACATCCCCTCTTATCAAGCAGAATCTCGGCACAGTCCCCATGATAGCCAAATGCTCTCCTAACCCGATCTGAACAAGGAGTGGGCTCCTGCTGAGAATCCCAACCCGGCCCGAGGCCGCAACATCCAAGCCTCGATACATCTCTGCTAGGACCAGGTGTACCAATGAGCGACCTCCCTCCATCAGTCAAGACATCACATAGTCCAAGGGAAAAGCTCTCACCCCCAGTGAAGAAGAGAACTTTCGACAGCAAATAAAGGACAAAGGCCTTTACGTTGAAGGGATCTCGAATGGGCAACTTTCGAAGGCTCGAGTCGCCGAAAGGTTCTCTCAGGAATTTCACCGAACACCTGGTGGGCCCTCCGGCGAAACATTTCTCATATCCACCCTTTTTTAAGCCGAGGACTGCGTGGACCGCCTTTGCATACTCCGATTTGGGCACTACTTTGGCAAGGCCTCGATGCATCTTCAGGCCCATGATGGAGGCTAGCTCTTCCAAGGTTGGGGTTACCTCCCTAGACCCAAATTTAAAGACATGGGCCCTATGGTCCCACGATGCCAAAGCTGCCAATAGTAGGTTGGGCAACAGAGGAATAGCAAGGAGAGAGGAAAGGCGGGACAACCCGAGGCAATTCAGAACAGCAAGCTCGCTCTCAGCCAAACTATCATGCCATTCTTGCAAAAAACTGGGACCCGGGTCCAAACAGGGAAGTATACCGGCCCCCGTATAAAAGCTTGGGTCCCCATTCGAAGGCGGGTCCATCGACGTACAAAGATGTTCTTTATAAAATCAGTTAATGTATGACGATGGACCCACTAGAAAAAGAAAGGAAAGAAAGAAAATAAAGGGAGGGGCAAAAGGGCCAAATTAAGATAGAGGAAGAGGCAAGGGGGGACCAGGCTCGGGTTATAAAGAACCCGCTCGGCCTAGAATATAGCAGGCGTATATATTATATACGCCAAGGCAAATTTTGAACTATTTTTCCCGGTGTATATAATATATACACCCGACCATTTTTTCTATGGATAGGCCAGGCGTATATAATATATATGCCCGGCTTTTGTGGTCGGACATTTGCCTAGCGTATATAATATATAGGCCCAGTTTAAGGTCGGGCCCAACAAGCCCCCCCCCCTCACATTGGCCCAGTTTTGTTCCCAAAGGGGAACATGTTTCTACTTGGCCCACTTCTTCATCTCAGAGCGGCCCACAGGCGCACATAATCACATACCCATGGGAAGCCCTCGGATGAAGCATTGCCCGTAGGTTATATACGGAGAACCACCTGCATGGTCAACCCCATCATTGGAGAGGCGTCGACTCATTTCAAGCCAAGAAAGAGGAAACCGTAAAGGCAAAAGCAAAGAAATATCCAAATAAAACATTCATATAAACCATAAAAATTATTAACCATCCAAAAAAAAAAGAAGCAAAAATTGTTGTTATTATAATCCCCAAATAAACCAAAAGTCTAAATTGTTTCATTATGTCAAATTTGCAGAAAATAAAACCCCTTCGACTTCTTCCGGCGCCGGCTCGCACTTTGAAAGGTACGAGTCTCCCCCACCCGAGTCCATGCCTGAGAAATACGGCTGAGAAGAGAACGCGACTCCTTTTCACGAGCACGATGTAGGAACACACCAAAAGCCATTAGGTAGAGAAACTAGCAGAAAGTAAATAAGGAAAATAACTAGGTTGGGTCAGCATTCACTCACCACTTCGGTCTCCCTAAGCCCAACAAGGTTACGGTAATATTCGTCTTGACTCACTGCCGACTCATAATCCTGGGCAGTAAGGAAAGGAGGTGTTAGTCACACAGGCTATCAGCATAATTCAAAGGGAAAGAGAACAGAGCAACAAGATAGAGATTACTCCAGGAATCAGCTCAGGAGGTGGGACCTGGATAGCTTCAATAGAGATTCGTGCCTTGTCGGCCACGTCGGCACACACGCGTGACAAAAAGGCATCATCCAGGCGTTTGATGGTCCCCTGAACCACGGTAGGCGAACTGCCAGAAACACCAGCACCAGAAGGGTTAGACGGTCCTGCACCTAAAGCCACGCCTGAAGCACCAGGCCCGAAAGGATCGGATGGTCCAGCACCGGCGGCATCATAAGGAGCAGCCGCCTCATCCCCCTCATCTGAGTCACCGCCCTACTCAAACTGTAGAGAGAAACATTTTATCATTAAAGGTGGCAGGTCAATCAAAGTAACCATAAGGAAGCTGCTGAATAAAAAGAGAAAAGGGGCATTACCTGAGATTGCGGCCCGCCAAAAGCTAAACAGTTAGCACCAGGCACGAAGCGGGGCATCAAGAAGTGACAGGGCAAGGAATCGTATCATGACTGATACCCCTGGGCAGGAGAAGGTCATCGATAGGAACCCCATGGTGAAGAAATTAAGCAGTAAGCTCATCAATGGAACCTTTCAGAGCCAACACATCGGCGGGAGGAACTTGGGGCACGGCAAAGAGACGACGATACTAATGAACCACTCTCTCGCCTAAATAGTAGGCCCTAGTCCAGGACCCGTAGAGGAAGATGATGCAACGGTCCAGTAAAAAGCGAGAAGGACCCACCGAGGCCAAGTTCCAGAAGGGAGATCCTATGTAAGGGTCGAGGATGACCTGCAAAAGAAGAGAAAACAGGGAGGGGATGCACACATTTGGTCAGAACCCCTAGCACACAAGAGCTGAGCTATCAAATTTATAGAAAGGGAATTGTTTGACCTGCTCTGGGATCAACAGGTCAAACTGAGAGCGCAGCCCTAACTCCAAATGCTTCATACCTACGTCCCAACGGCGACCCACGTGCCAGTTACTCATGAGGGGGAACGTAGCAATTTTAGACTGAAGCAGGGGGCGACCCGGTTGAAAGTGAAGATACCCCAAGATCTGAGAAAGCAAGCAGATAAAGACAGGTATGCTATAAAAGAAAATTGGACAAACTAAAACCAAAGGATAAAATACCTCAATGGCAGGCCAGAAACCCACAATAGAGCTAGACTCCCCAAGAACGGCTCGCTTTAGGCTGGACATGAGTACAGCATAGCCAGCGCCGCCCCAATCGAATCGATGCACGGTCTCCCAGTTCACCATCAGGCTGAGCAGGGACAACGAGACTTGCCCTCCACTGGTGTTGGAGAGGGGAGTCTTGCCCAGGAGGAACAGCAAGGAGATGCGGGCCAGCATAAGTGCGCGCGCGGGCTCGATATAAATATCCATGTCAGGCTGACCCTGGTCCACTAACTCATTAGGCCCAAACTGATCAACCAGCTAGGATAGCTTGACCTCAGAACCTCGAATATTCCCAGAGGTCGGGTAAGCCCCTGTCAATTGAATCACCTCCTCCTTACCCGGTGTGCGGGTAGGTACCACGGGCACCCCTCCAATACGGACCCCAGTGATCATAGACCAGTCCGCAGGTGTAAAGGCCATCTCTGCCATGGCCATGTGAAATGTCATAGTCTCGGGGCAAAAACGCTCTATCAGTGCCTTTAAATAGGCCGTATCGGCCCTCATGGCGGGGCACGAAATGAAATCCCCGAAATCGGCAGCAGTGAGCAGGTCCTTCACCACTGGGGGAAGGTAAAGCACAAGACGCTGGAGGTCAAACCAACCACCTCGGAACATAATGTACGGCAGGGGCTGCAAACAGGAGGCATCAATCAGATAAGGGGCAAGCCGGTATAATGAAGACATCAAAGGAAAACAAAGGCGAAAGTGGAAAAGGGGAGGGGGCTCATCTATTTACCTGACCAACGATCCCGAAGTTGGACATATGGGTGTGCTGGCAGTAGAGAAGGCCGGTATGGGCGGCCTCGCCTTGCATTTCGTACCAAGGCTAGGAGGAGCGCTGAGACACAATGAACTGTTCCCCACGGGGGCCATAGGCCATCTCCGACCCTTCTTGCTAATCGTACCCTTCTTCTCCGGACATCCTGAAAGTATGAGGCGCATCGGCATATGAGAGGAGTGCAAAAACAAAATATATATATATGTATGCACTAATCCAAAGGAACAAAAAAGAGAAAAGAATCTCATCAAAAAAAAAACAACAACAAAAACAAAAAAAATAATAATAACAACTAATCCAAAAAAATGTGTGTGAATCCCAAAAAAAAAAAATGTGTGCATGCGAAAAAATAAAAATAAAAAATTGTGTGCATGAGTACTAATCCCAAAAAGAAAATGTTTGTGTGTGCATACTAACCCGTCAAAAAAAAAAAGTGTGTATGTGTACTAATTCAAAAATAAATGTGTGTGTACTAACGCATTAACAAAAAATGTGTGTATGAGTATACTAATTCACCAAACAAAAAAAACAAAAACAAAAAAAAACAAAATAACAAAAAAGACAAAAAAAAAAAAAAAAACTACCCCACAAAAAACAAAATAAATGAATAATAAACGGAAAATAGGCCTAAGGAATTAAATATTTCAAACCAAACCAAAAAAAATAAAAAAACAACAACTAAAACAAAAAGAGAGAAAAGGAACATAGGCATCACATATGTTTAAATGAAAAAAAAAAGCATTTCACCATAAAAGAAAAGAAAGAAGAAAAAGAAAAGCATCAGACAATAATATTATCAAAATGCAAACGGAAAGTAAAGGAAGGATAATGGTTACCTTCAATGGAAGAGAAAAACAAAGATCGATGGAGAACGAGCACCTTTGATCCACAACTGCGACCCCTGGCAATAGGACTCAAGGGGTTGCCCCGGATTCAAGAAGAACGGAGGGAGGAAGATAGAATTTGAAAAGGGGGGGCCCCTTTTGTGCTCGGGCTAGGGCAGTTTCGTAACTGCCAGATTTTAGATGGGCGTATATAATATATACGCCCGACCATTTTTCGCCAGATTTTGGTCAGGTGTATATATTATATACGCCCAACCAAAAATTGCAGTTTTTAAAATGCCCGGCCTCCTTCTCCGATTTTGAGGCCCGACGGACCCCTTGCATGTTGGACCACGGCCCGGACCCCCCTCAAAAGCCCATATATCATCAGGCGATGGTGCACGCATCCCCAAATGACCCTTCGAGTTTCCTTCGATTGGCCCAAAAGGACCGTGCTATAATAAACGGGTCTAGACCCGTAGGCGCCCACCTAATGTGCCCACAAAACAAAAAAAATGAGAGAGGAAAAATAATAAGAAAATTAAAGAAAAATAAAAATAATAAGAAAGAAAATATATATATATGCACAAACGCTGGTTCTCAAAAGAGCGTCGCAACACCTGTTTGCCCCGCTCCGAGAGGACAACTATTGATGCCTTGAACTCGATTCCTCCAGCCGTGTTAAATCAATTCGGAATGATCAGGGTCCACCCGAAAGTTCTCGAACCCCGTCTTACACCGAGACACCCCATACCTGATCCGGCAGGCAAATGAATTTCATTCATCACCGGTCACTCCTGGGAGCATACACTTAGCCCCAGATCTCCCCCAGTAAAGGCCAAGGCCTGACCCGACAGGCAAACCAAGAACCCATCACCGGAATGCACACGTCCCTAAGGTATATCAACATGGCAAGTTGATTCGCCTAAGGATACGTGCAGAAATAAATGCAGTTTGAGCATGCCCAGAGTCTCAACCTGACATGAAAAAAAGAAAAAAAAGAGAGAAGAGAAAAAGAACAACAAAAAAAAATGGGAGGAAAAGAAATAACAACCTGTTGCTGCTTAGTAAAAATCCTGAGTGGGTTGACCCCACCTTCCAAGCATTCACTCTGGTCACCCCCCTTCGGATCTATGTTGACCAAGAGTGCCCTCGACTTCAGACCATTCGAAAAGTCTATTGTTATTTGAAACTGACCCGTCAAAAATAAAATTACAACCAACCAAACTATGTGCAAACATACAGACCGAAGGGCACATTCCCTTTTGTTTCCTTTTACATAGGCTTAAAACTTGTATAGGCACGGTGTCCCTGTTGAATGTACGCACTTGCGTCTGGGTATCTGCAGGATGGTCGTTTGTCCTCGTAAATTATACCTTAGGGTCGAGGCTTCCGTTCGCGCCTATTTGCTGCTTATCGCCCCTGATGGGTGTCTGTCTGTGCATAGTTAGTAAGATGTGATTTCATTAGGGATGGAGGCTAGAATTGGCCATCTCTTTCAAGGGATGATTGGTCCTAGCCCGATCTTTTTTAGCTTTGTCTTAAGTTAAGGCATTCTGGTTCATGTGAATCAGGAGCACCTCGCCACCAGAACGAGCACATCCCCAAGGTGCACCTATCCCTAGCAAAGCGCATGCATTCTTAAAGCATATCAATTGACATTTGATCCACTTAAAGAAGTTGTGCAAGAATAAAGTTGACAGAGGTCCTTGAGCTTTTCTTAGAGGCCTCAAAACAAAAAAATTCAGAAAATGACACAAAAAATTTTACTCAGAAAATGGGCATGCATTCCCAAGAAGTGTTGCGAAATCAATATTTGCTTCACTCGGGTAAAGCGTGCTAAAGCAACCTCGAGGTTGATGGGTTCGCCCTGAATCGTTGAGCCTTACCTAGGTAAGGGCACCCGTGGCCAATCCAATGGAGCTGTCAATTTCCCATAGGATTGGACACATTTTAAAAACCTTCGCTTTGTGTGCTTCGCATCAGTTCCGAAGCATAGATCGATCATCCCGTTTCATGGAGCTGTCTGGTTCAGATTAATACGCAACATCACAAATCTATAATTTTCCTCAGGAAGTGGACGATATCCCGGCAAGTGGGCTTACACTTTTTGTGATCATCGCAGTTATGCCCAGTAATGTCGCAATGCGCTTGGGGACTGTTAGCCTTGAGGTACAGACGATATCCCGAAATGAAAGGGCTTACGTACACTCACCATCACCATAGATGTTTGAGAATTAAGTTAAACTAGGCAGACCCATCAAACGTGCCTTGGACCCCTTCGGACGTCTCTTGTCTTTGGCATCCGATCATTAGTGATCGAATACCAAAGAGGGGCATCTATAGACACCCATATTCGGCCCAAGGCCCAATCAATCTGTACTTCGGGAGAGATGTACCCCTGTGCTTCCGATGGCACCCCTGAACTCGTAGGAATCCACCCAGAACTTTAAGAATCACCCTGAACCCTTTAGAACCATTCCCCAACCATTAGAGATCACCCCTAAACCCTAGATCCCCTTATCATACCTAACTTAAATCTTTCTGGGTAGTTGATGGGAGGAGAGCTACAGAATTTCACACAGACCACTACCAAGGATGACCCATATACCATTGGAAATAGGGCTTCTCCAACTTTCCAACAAGCCAAAGATCACCTAATTTGGAATTGCGACTCAGGAGTTATGGCTGATTGAAGTTTCACATAAAATCATAGGACTTTTACTCAGGCGTGGATATTACATACGCCCAGCCATTTTTACCCCAGATTAGTCAGGCGTATATATTATACGCCTATTTTGAAATTTGGCAGTATATAATATATATGCCCAGTATAGGTGGGACCCACCACGGGCTTCATCTTCCCAAGGCTCCCCTATTTTTGGTGAAATTCTTGTTCCTAAAGCTGGCGATATATATATATACCCCGGCTTAGCTACGATGCTTGTCATCAGTAGCTCGAATTTCCTCCATCTGGTTTGACCCTTTGACCATCCCCTTGGTTGAGGTGGGTGTCTTGAGATTGGTTGCACCCCCTTTTGAGCTTATTAGCAACACTTAAGTCACCCATGGTCTCACCCCATCATCCACCATTGAAACCAGTTTCCCAAAACCCTAGGACCTTGAAAACCTAGAAAACCTTAGATGGGGGATTACCTAATTGCTAAACCACTTAGCTCTTAAGTAAGCCCCTAACCCATCCCTTCTCTATAAATAGAGAGGCCCCCTCTTTCGAAAGGGTTGAAAAAATTGGTTGATTAGAGATCTTAAGAGAGAGAGAGTCCTAGTAAGAGAAAATGCCATTTATTTTCCAGAACTCCAGCAAGCTTAGATCACCTATCCTGCTCCATTTCAACCATTAGATCACCTTCTTTTAGCCCAAATCTATCCCCTAGATTCACCGTACACTCCCTATATATATCAAATCTTTGCATTAGAGTCCATTTCAATATCATTTGAGCCATCGGAAGCACGCCAAAGCGAAGACCTTCCACGGTGCAACAAGGGCCCGTGAGCTCCTGCTCACCCCTCTCTTCCTCTACCTTCTTGGTCTCCTCCGTCCAAGGATTCATGCCGTTACGCCACCGAAATTTTGGTTTGGCTACATGCGGGTTGATCGGGTGCCTAAACCCTTCCCAATCGATAACCGAAGCCCCTACCCTAGACCCTTTGGCAAAGACCGATAAATCAGAGTCATATTTAGCACTTCGGTGCTCAAAATATTGATTTGAAGGTTTCCCGGGTCACCAAAAGCTCCGGGTGGCGACTCTACATTTTCATTAAAAGTGAGCGCATCGCCGCGATGGGTTCGAGCGGATCCATGGTCGCACAAGAGCATTACCCAAGATTCCTCCACTTCCTCAGTATCGTCGTTTGCCATGAATAGGATGTCCTCATCAAGGAACTCAGTTCTTAGATGCTCATAATCTGGCAAAGGATTGTCAGCAAGATGATTGGCGAGTGCCTGCCCCTTGATCGACTTCTGAGTGATGTAGGTGATGTCAAACTCAGACAATAAAGCTACCATCGTGCAGTCCACCTAGTGAGAACTGGCTTATCGAAAAGATATTTCAACGGGTTCATTCAGGCCGGGAGTAGGGTGGCTTGAGATAGCAAGTAATGGTGGAGCCTCTGAGTAGCTCATATAAGAGCCAGGCATGTTTTCTCCAGATGAGAATAGCGCATCTCATAATCAGTAAACTTCTTGCTTAGATAGTAGATGACTTGCTCTCTTCTTCCTGTTTCATCATGCTGGCCTAAGACACATCCCATCAAAACTTTTGTCGTGGAGAGATACATTAAATGTGGTCTCCCCTACTCCGGCAGTACTAACACAGGTGGGTTAAGGAGGTAGCTTTTGATTTTATCGAACGCTGCCTGACAGTCGTCATTCCATTCA
The DNA here is from genome assembly GCA_021018995.1 of Chloranthus sessilifolius. Lineage (NCBI taxonomy): Eukaryota > Viridiplantae > Streptophyta > Magnoliopsida > Chloranthales > Chloranthaceae > Chloranthus > Chloranthus sessilifolius. The sequence goes on along the minus strand of CM037588.1, from coordinate 122,301,675 downwards.
ACGGGCGAGTTCTTCAAAAGTAGCTTGAAGATCGGTGTGTAGATTGGAGTTAGCTGTGTAGGGAACTGACAATATATTATATTATGCCCAAGAACCTTCTAACTTCTTTCTCAATAGACGGTGGTGGCATTTCAGTGATAGCTTTAACTTCAACTGGGTCGACCTCGATCCCTCTCCTGCTAACGATGAATCCTAACAATTTTTTGGACATAGCGCCAAATGCGCACTTCTGTGGATTCAAATGTAATATGTACTTTCTCAACCTCTCAAATAGCTTTTGAAGGTTTACCAAGTGATTGCCTCGCTCCGGTGACTTGGCTATCATATCATCGACATACACTTCAATTTCTCGGTGCATCATGTCATGAAACAGTGCAGTCATAGCTCTCTAGTAAGTTGCCCCGACGTTCCTCAGCCCAAATGGCATGACTCTGTAGCAAAAGATTCCCCAAGGAGTGATAAATGCAGTCTTCTCTTGATCCACCTCTGCCATCTTAATCTTGTTGTATCCTGAGAATCCATCCATGAAAGAAAGCATCTCATGCTTAGTAGTATTATTGACCAAGATGTCGACGTGCGGTAACAGAAAATCATCCTTCGGGTTCGCCTTATTCAAATTTCAGAAAACGATACACTTGCGGACCTTTCCATCCTTCTTTGGCACAGGTACAATATTGGCTAGCAGCTACGGGTATTTGGATATCATGAGAAACCCCGCATCATACTATTTGATGACCTCGTCTTTGACTTTCAGCATCCACTAGGGTTGGAGACGTCTCAGCTTCTACTTAATCGGCTTTATATCAGGGTAGAGAGGCAACTCATGCTGGACCAAATTGGTGTCCAGACCAGGCATGTCCTCGTATGACCAAGCAAAAATTTCTTGGTAGACTGAAGGAAGTTGATCATGCATTTTCTTTCTTCGGGAGACAACGACGTTTCAATTTTGGTAATTCGAGGAATCTCCTCAGTCCCCAGATTGACATCTTCCGTTTCTTCGACGATGGGGGTAGGGTCATGCTCAAATTTGGCAAACCGGTCAAGGAGTTCATTAGGGAGGTCCTCAAAATGGATATCCTCATCCAGACTCATAACTCCTATCTCTTCCTGTATTTCTACAGGAAAAGGGTCAATTTTACGTGGGATGGGTATTTCAATTAAGGCATCTTTTTATGGGATTTTATTTGGAATTTTAAATGACAATATTTTTAGAATTTGCATTTTTTCAATGTTTTTGGGATTGTGTATTTGTTCAATGTTTTGGGGATTTTCTATTTTTCCAATGTTTTTGAGATTTTGGTTTTCTTCAAAGATGTACCCTTGGCAGCATGAGTCTATGTATATACAAGCTATTGCCTGCCAAGGGCTTATCTCACTTTTCATAGGTTGTTTTTTTTTAGAAACAGGTGCCAAATGTTAGGCCACTCCCTGCTTCCAGGGTTTGGGGCAAAGATGCCCAGTTGCTTACCTGAGGGGCCGCTCCTTCTCCTGATTGGATGAAGGGTGCTGACTGATACGGCTCTTCGGAGTCAGCCTCAATCATGTTGATCCCCATTTTGTTTGAGATGATATCCTCAAATGTCAACATATTTTTGTGGTGATTTACCACAGGGGGGGTTTGTTCAGGTATAGGTCGTCATTCCTCAAAGAGGGATAACACGGCCAAATCTATCTCTAGGCTAGGATGGGTAAAGTAGGGATTGGTAGGGTGAACCGGTGTTGTAGGCTTGTGTGGGGTTGGTTTCCTGTTATTCACTTAAAAGTGCTAGTTTTCACTTCTTAACCTGACCTTTGCTACAAGATGACAGTTGAGCCAAAGACTGATGGAACACCATGGTAATTCTCACCATTGTGACTATTTTTTGCATGTCATGATGGGCCAAGGAAGTCTAGCAGATGAAAGAAGTATAGATGACAGTGGAGGAAGCTGCAACAGAAGCATATGCCTTGTAATAGAAGAACAAATGATTATCTCGCACAGTTGAGGTGCTTCGTCACGTGGCTAAGGTTGCAGCACAAGAGAGCTCGCGAACAAGTCGAACAACTCAGTGAAGAGATTTACACAGAGAAAATTATCACGCAACAGTCCCACACTTTAGCAGCATGCAATACTTGAAAGAACTCGCAAAGCTCTTACATACTAAGTCTTCAGAAGCACAGCTCGCATAGTTCTCGCGAGGATCAAGGCTTACACTAACTGCGCTCACTATCTCATGAAGCCAATCTGCACAAATAGCAACAACTAACTCGCTAGGTTCTTGCATAGCTCTGGAGGAGAGAGACGCCTAGAAAATATCTTGTGCAGCTCTCGTGCGCTTAAAGGCCATACCCTCTACCTCGAGAGCTGAATTTATCATGTAAAAATGCAGCCTCGTGAGTACTCTGTGAGAGAAAGTTCTGAAGCTCTATTGTGCAAGTGAATTGAAAGCCAGAGTAGCTGTGCGACTAATCAAAGTCTGACTGTGCGAGTGAACGACCTTCAAAAGTTAAATGCTACAATGCTACCTTGCGAGGACTCCGTAACTATGCGAATGAATTAACAAGCAGAAGCTAGCCCCAGAAAGCTCGGCCTCTTCACTTTTCAGTCTTAACTCCAGGGACCATTTGGAAATTTCCCAAAGTTTAAGACATACATCCCGAGGCATTGATCTTGAGGGACACATCCCAAAGCATCCAAGGGTTGTAATAGTGCCACATCTGCTAGGAAATTAGGTTTAATCTTCTCTGAGCTAAGGCATTAGGGACTGGGTATCTAAGCTATACTTGTAACTTAGAATTTTTATCTTTCCTTCAACCTCTGTCAGCTAGGAGCTCAAGCGGACTAGGTTTAGGGTTTGATCATCTCTTTTTCTCATTTTTCTTCTCCCTTAGCCCAGCACTTGCGGGCTAATCCCTCTATAAGAATTAGGTATAGATTTATTTGGTTTTGTAACGGGTCATGTAAACATTGGGAGTTTTGGATGAGCAGTTGTGCACAAGGCTGCTGCCTTGAGGAATTTGCATTGTAAGCAATTTTGATCAATGAAATTCATATTTTAATTATACATTCAATCTGTTATTTTCCTATTGATCCATAGGTTTATTCATTCTATGCATGTATTTAGGCTTTGAGCTGATTGAAATGCCCATGGAAGCTTGAGCTTGTAGCCCTAGGACCATGGTGGCAGCAACAATTTACATGTTCTTTCTCAGATCTTTGTGGAGTTGATAACCTCTGTGGATAGCATGTGACCATTTAAGTGGATAGACTATAGCCCTAGGGTGATTCCAAGCCACTGAGCTGAGAAGGATTCTTCTCCTTTGCACATGAGCTTGTAACCTTGTGAGAGGTTATTGCAGGAACTGTCTCCCCTTTGTCTTACTGACCAATATCAAATGTTTGATCTGATTTCTTTGTAGTGATTGCAGACTTGTGAGCTGGGTCATTACAACCCCTTTTGTAGTAATGACCAATTGTTTATAAGTCTACAAATAGCCCTTGAACAATTGTGGTTTCACTAGTTTTTCAAGATCTATTTGCTCCCATGGATGCCTGAGCATGTAGCCTAGAAAATATGGTGTTTGCAATGGTTTTCATGATTTGATTTGAGCCATTGGGTGGAGGGCATCTATTGGATAATCTATAACCATTTAAGTGGAAAGGTTATAGCATCAGTCTACTCCTTTGGATCAGATTGGTTTTCTGATTTGATTCATGTGGTTTGATCCTCTCTATTGGATAGTCTGTGACCATTGAAGTGGACTGGTTATAGCCTTAATAAACCAGGTCAAACCACAAAGATTGAGTTGGATACCTCTTCCTTTCAGATGTGCTTGTAGTCATTTGAAGGATTGCTATAGAGACAGCCATAAGTCTGAGTTACTTAGCTGAATCAATCTTACCTGAATTGCCTACTTCCCATCATTTTTCCTTCTTTTGGCACACACCATTACCCCTTCTCCATAATCCTTTCTCCAGGATAGGACTGCACTTTATTTATGTTCTTTTTAGTAGTAATTTAGTGTAGTTGTGACACACAACTCTCTTTCTTTAGGATTGTCATATCTATAGCCAGATCTGGAGGCCTACTATTATAGCCTATTTTGGGTTCCAAATCAATTTCTCTGTTGGACAAACCCTTACTTGAAACTTGCTACAATAGCCCTGTATCTTGCAGGCTGTGTATTCTTTCAGAGTGCTATTTTCACCTATCTCTATCTCTCTCTTTGTCTTGATTATCTTTCACCACTATTAACCAATAAATAACAGGCACCTCTAGGTGAGAACAATAAGTTTTTGGTGCCGCTGTTGGGGATATTGATCTTTTTAGTAGACCTAAGTTGTATTGTTATTTAGTCTAACAAATTCTTTGTAGTTGTGCCTTAACTAGAATAAAAAGTACTACTGATTTTTGTGGAATTTTTACAGAATAGGACAACAGCAGCAGGGAAAGTGAGGGCTGTAGTTGTAGTTTAGCTAGCTCTGTTTGCACTTCTTCTATCCTAAAACCTAGTTCCATTATGTTGAATTCCCTGTCTTTAGTTTAGTTGTAAATCTGTTTAGCTATAAATTTTGTTTGAAATTTTTTTTTTTTTGTGCTGTGAGCATCTTCTTTACCTGCTGAGTTTTTGTGTGTGTATGCTTGGTAGAAGGTCCCTTAACCCTGAGTTGGAACCTTCAAATCCTGAGGTTGAAAGGGTCCTTAGACTAAGAAACACCACACAAGCCCCTACTATTGAAACTGAGCCAGCTGTCATGGCTGAGAGGCAAAGAATTTTGAATGAGTACAATACATCGGGGGATTACACTTCCCCCTTTTGCATTCAATTTCCTTCTGTTGAAGGGAATTATGAAATCAAGTCCTCCACCATTAATATGTTGCCATCTTTTCATGGGCTCAGTAAGGAAGATCCTTACAAGCATATAGATCAATTCTTAGCACTTTGCATCACATTTAATATTGCTGGCTTGGGACCTGAAGCCACTAAACAGAGGCTTTCTCCTTTTCCCCTTAAGGATAAAGCCAGCACCTGGTTCTCTAAGCTCCCATCCAATAGCATCCAGACATGGAATGACCCCCAAAGCCAATTTTTGGCCAAATTCTATCCCGTGAATAAAACTAGTCAAATGAGGACAAACATATCGTCATTCACTCAATCCTTGACTAAAGACTTTTATGAAGCATGGGAGAGATTTTAAGAAATGTTAAAACAATGTCCCTACCACCAAATTCCACAGTGGCAACTTGTGTAAGTATTTTACCAAGGAATTAACCCTAGAAGTAGGGACATGGTGGATGCCTCTTATGGGGGTAGTTACCTCCACAAAATAGGTGATGAAGCATGGGAATTGCTTGACATTATAAGTGAGAATTTCATGTAGTAGGAGTCACTGTCTCGCAATGACAGTAAGACCCCAGCTAAGTTGGTGAAAGAATCCACCCCTAGAGGTGGCATGTATGACGTCAAGGTGCAAAGTGAATTATAAAGGAAGGTGGACAATTTGAGTTTGAAATTTCATAAATTGATGAATATAATGCAACCTAGGATGGTTGCACAAGTGGCGGAGGCATGTCTGATATGCTAATCTCCTACACATTCAATTCAAGAGTGTCCATTAGCCAACCAGTTCTTTGAGTTAGTTATGAAACATGCCAATGCAGCCCAAGCATTTGGGCAGCAACCTGCTGGGTATGCATGAAGAAACCACCAAAATTTGAGATGGAGACAAGGCACATATCAACAACCCCAACAGCAATTGGCAGCTCCATACAGACCTCAATACCAATTTATCCAAGGATATGCACCAAGGCAGAATTTTCAGCTGCCTGCCCCACAGCCCAATCAATTTGTCTTGCCCTCACCACAGCCCAGGTCCTCTTCTTTTAAAGAGAAAATGTTGACTTCCATACAAAATCTGGGAAGCTTGGCCTAAACTTTGAACTCTCATGGGCAAAGCATTAAGAAAATAGAGGACCAGCTGTGTCAAATATGTAATGCTTTGAACAAGAGAGAGGAGGGCAAGTTGCCTAGTCAACCCTAAAAGGCAATACATGATTGGAGACGCATCCTCTACCCATGAGGAGGCTAATGCAATCACTTCCCTAAGGAGTGACAGGGTGGTTGATAATTTGGTGGGCAAAGCAATTGAGAAGGCCAAGGATAGAGAAAATGAAGAAAATGTGAGTGTTGAAGAACCAAGGATTGTATCTCCTGTTGTGGATTAGAAAGGACAAAATAAAGGGGCAACTGTTGAGTCCCAATAACTAATAATAAATGAAGAAAAAAGAAAAAAACAACTATTTGATCATGATGTGGTTACGCATGTAGCTATGGAACCAGCAATCCAACAGCTGCCATTTCCTCATGCGCTTGTTGGGTCATTTCCTTTTGACAAAGAAAATGCTCAGATAGAGGAAATGATGGAGACCTTCAAGCAGGTCAAGATCAATTTGCTCTTGCTTGATGCCATAAAATAGGTCCCTGCCTATGCTAAGTTTTTAAAGGACCTCTGCACACCAAAGAGAAAAGAAAGGGTGCAGTTGTCTAAAAAAGTTTTTGCTATTGAGCATGTTGCGTCAGTTTTGTCCATTGCCACACCTGAGAAATTACAGGACCCAAGGGTACCCACAATCCCTGGCATAATTGGAAACCACACCATTGGGAGAGCCCTTTTGGACCTAGGGGCCAGTGTGAACCTACCCCATATTCTATGTATGAGGAGCTAGGTTTGGGGAAGCTTAAAGCCACATCAGTTGTGCTCCAACTAGATGATAGGTCTGAGAGGAGACCTGTGGGTGTGGTAGAGGATGCCTTGGTAGGGGTGGATAAGTTCTACTATCCTGCAGATTTTCTTGTGTTGGACATAGACCCTTGCAAATGTAAAACCCCAATTCCTGTCATCCTTGGCAGGCCATTCATGGTAACTGCAAATGCTTGCATTCTGTGTAGGTCAGGAGTGATGGAGGTTACTTTTGAGAACATGAAGGCCCAATTGAATGTGTAAAATGCTGCAAGGCAGCCTCAGATGGACATTGAGGACTGTTATGTAATAGATGTACTAGATGGCCTTGTGGAAGAAGAATTATCCAATCTGCTGGATTGGGATAATGTAGTTGAAGACCTGGATATAATTTGGAGTATGGTTGAGAAGGAGGCCCAAAGTCTCATGACAGAAGACAACACCAAAATAGAGTGTTATGTGGGTCTAGAGTAGTATTCTAATTGGAAACCTACATTACTGCCCCTTCCTCAAACCACTAAGGCACCTTTGTTGCCTTCTATTGAATGTCCCCCTGAGTTAGAGCTCAAGCAGCTCCCAGCCACATTAAAATATGTCTTCTTGGAGTCAAACAACAAGCTTTCAGTGATTATATCCTCCTCTCTCACTAGTGAGCAGGAGGAGGAATTATTGAGTGTTCTCAAGAGGCATAAAAAGTAATGGGGTGGACAATAGTTGATCTTGGAGACATTGATGCCTCAGTCTACATGCACAAAATTCATTTGGAAGAGGGTGCAAAACCCTCTAGGGAAATGCAGAGGAAACTCAATCCTCACATGCAAGAGGTGGTTTTGAAAGAGATAGTAAAACTGTTGGATGTAAGGGTAATTTACCCCGTTTCAGATTCAGAATGGGTGTCACCTACCCAGGTGGTATCTAAAAAATCAGGCATCACATTTATTACTTCTGATTCTGGGGAGTTAATGCCAGCCAGAGAGAACACTGGTTGGAGAGTTTGCATTGATTATAGAAAGCTCAACTCCAAAACCAGGAAAGACCACTTCTCTCTCCCTTTCATTGACCAAATTCTAGACAAGTTGGCTGGGAAGGCAACTTATTGTTTTCTTGATGGATATTCAGGGTATAACCAAATCCCTGTGGACCCTCAAGATCAAGAAAAAACTACTTTCACATGTCCCTTTGGCACCTTTGCATAAAGGAGGATGCCTTTTGGATTGTGCAATGCCTCAGCCACCTTTCAGAGGTGCATGAATGCTATTTTTTCTGATATGATTGACAAATTCCTGGAAATCTTCATGGATGATTTTTTAGTATATGGGGGCAGCTTTGGCCAATGCTTGAATCACCTTGACCTGATTTTATAAATATGTGAGGAGACCAATTTGGTCCTAAACTGGGAAAAGAGTCACTTTATGGTGACATAAGGAATTGTGTTAGGCCATGTGGTCTCCCATAGAGGAATTGAGGTTGACAAAGCTAAGGTTAACCTGATTTCACACCTGCCCCCACCCAGGACTGTCAAGCAAATTAGATCATTTTTAGGACATGCTGGATTCTACAGGAGATTCATTAAGAACTTTAGCAAAATTGCAAAGCCATTATGCAACCTACTGTGTCAGGATGTGCCATTTGAATTTTCTGTTGAGTGCCTTGAGGCCTTTGAGGTCTTCAAGAAGTGTCTTACTACTGCTCCTATTATCCAAGCCCCGGACTACTCACTCCCCTTTGAGCTGATATGTGATGCATCAAACTTAGCCATAGGTGTTGTCTCAGGACAGAGAAAAGACAAGCTACCTACAGTGATTTATTATACAAGCAAAACACTAGCAGAGGCTCAACTCAATTACACCACCACTGAGAAGGACCTACTTGTTGTATTGTTTGCTGTGGACAATTTAGACCCTACTTGCTTGGGTCTAAAATTATTATTTTTACTGATCACTCAGCTCTGAAATACCTATTGGCCAAGAAGGATGCCAAACCAAGGCTGATCAGATGATCCTCCTATTGCAGTAGGATCAAGTGCAGCAGAATCAAGTGAGTAAGATAGATAGAGAGCTATGTTCACCTAAGAAACATGAAAAGTGAGAAAATTTAAAAATTGTGCAGACCTTAGGCAAGAAAAACTTTTAAATTCTAACATTTCCATGAGATGAAGACCAAGAAAACTTGTGTCAGTGTTTAGTGAACCATTAAAGGGAGAAAAAGGTAAGGACATGCTTAAGAGTTCAATGAAAGACCATAACTAGTGAGATTTGGGCCTACAAAAATTTTTTCTCTTTGAGGAGTGACTGAGGCAATTCTTTTTGCCCTAAGGACTAGCTGAGTCAATGCCCTCAGTAGAAGTAGGCATCTCCAAGTTGAAATATCTGAAAACACTCATGGAATCTAGGAAAGGATCAAGGCCTTCTCTTAGACAGTTTTGAGCTTAAACATACCAAACCTAGTAAACTGCCCTTGTGCATACACCCTTTGAGCCTTAACTTCCAGTTTTCTTCAAAATACACCTGAGTACTTGTACCTGAACCTATGGACCTAATTCAAACCTACCCTCACTAGGAGAATTCAGAAGGTAAAGGAAAAGCAGCTAAAGATGGAGAAGCTAGGGTCAACATTAGATGAATGGAGAAGAAACACCTAAAAGACAGTAGTATAGCAGTTGGGGAGAGAGTGGCATTTCAGAAAAACAAAAACAAAAAGAAAAATGTATCAAAAACAAAGAAAAATAATAATGAAAAGGAATAGAGAGGAGTCAAGAAGAAATTTCATTGGAAAAATTAAAAATAAGAGGAGAAGCTGCCCACTTCAAGTCTGAAAAATGTCAAAGACAATGAAATGTGCTAAATTAAAGAAGGTGAAGTCATGAATCACCTCCTACACCTACTAATTTCTCAATTTTGAATCCTTTTCAACCTTTCATTCTTTATAACCTACACCCATAAGCCACATTACAACCCAGTCATAAGACCTTGTGATCCCAAGTTAAATGAGTTGTCATGTAGAGATGAGGAGTTGTCCAATCTATGGTAAGGACAAACCAATGATGCCAGAATTTAAGAGCTTTGCCTATGCTCATGCTTCCAGACCAATTTGGGGGATGCAACTGCTCTTGTGCTTTTGAGAGAATGAAAACCCTCAAAAAATTTTTGTGAGAGACTGCCCTGGTAAGCATTGGGTCTGATATTGAATGCATTGCCTAAACCTAATTTTTGAATTAATGGTGAGCTTAGTGCTGACATACAGATGTTGTCTTCTCTTATTGAAAGCTAATTGGAAATGGTGTGTGTACATGCAAAATTTTTAATGATTTAGGGTCTGAGCATATCATGTGTTCAAATTTCTCACATTGTGAATCAAATGTGAACTAATGCTCTACATGTTGACAGCTGACTTGATAATGTTGCACTTTTATTAACTATTTCATTGAGATGTTTGTGAGTACCTTCACTGAAAATCCTCAGGAGATTTTACTTCTCCACTAAGGATCACCTAGGGGTTTAAAAGGCTTTATGCATAAGCTAAATGCATCCGTGTTCCCTACAAAAGTGGCATTTACATTCTTAGAGTAGCTGCTTAAATCTTGCTATGCCCAGGGACTAGCAAAGATTAGGTTTGGGGGTGTGTTATTCACTGAAAAGTACCACTTTTCACCTCTTAACCTGGCCTTTGCTACACCTTCAAGCTGACTAATAACTTTTGTTTAAGTGTGTTTTGTAGTTAGTAATAAATTGTGCAACTTAACACAAAGCCTATGCTTTTGGCGCCAAAGAAGAGAGAATTTAAGCTAAAGAAGACAGCTGAGCCAAAGACTGATGGAACACCATGGTAATGCTCACCATGTTGACTATTTTTTGCATGTAATGACAGACCAAGGATGTCTAGCAGATGAAAGAAGTATAGATGAGAGTGGAGGAAGCTGCAACAGAAGCATATGCCTTGCAGCAGAAGAACAAATGATTATTTCGCACAATTGATGTGCTTCCTCACGTGGCTAAGGTTGCAGCACAAGAGAGCTCGCGAAGAAGTCGCGCAGCTCAGTGAAGGGATTAACACAAGTAATACTTGAAAGAACTCGCGAAGCTCTCGCACACTAAGTCTTCAGAAACACAACTTGTGAAGTTCTCGGGAGGATCAAGGATTACACTAACTATGCGCACTATCTCGTGAAGCCAATATGCACAAATAGCAATAGCTAACTCGTGAGGCTCTCGCATGGCTCTAGAGGAGATAGATTCTTAGAAAATATATCGCATAGCTCTCACGCACTTAAAGGCCATACCCTCTACCTTGTGAGCTGAATTGATCATGTTAAAATGTAGCCTCGTGAGTACTCCGCTAGAGAAAGTTTTGAAGCTCTACTGTGCAAGTGCGTTCAAAGCCAGAGCTGCAGCACGACTAATCAAAGTTCAACTATGTGAGTGAATGACCTTCCAAAGCTAAATGCTACCTCGCGAGAACTCTGCAACTATGCGAATGAATTAAAAAGTAGAAGCCAGCCCCGCGAAGCTCGGGCTCTCCACATATCAGTCTTAACTCTAGGGACCTTCAAGGAATTTCCTAAGGATAAAGGCACACATCCCAAGGTGCTAATCTCGAGGCACACATCCCTAAGCATCCAAGGGTTGTAACACTGCCACATCTACTTGGAAATTAGGGTTACTCTTTTTTGAGTCAAGGCATTAGGGACTGGGTATATAAGTTGTACTTGTAACTTAGAATTTTTATCTTTCCTTCAACCACTGTCAGCTAGGAGCTCAAGCAGACTAGGGTTAGGGTTTGATCATCACTTTTTCTCATTTTTCTTCTCTCTTAGCCGAACACTTACTGGCTAACCCCTCTGTAAGCATTAGGTGTGGATTTATTTGGTTTTATAAACATTGGGAGTTTTGGATGAGCAGTTGTGCACAAGGCTGCTGCCTTGAGGAATTTACGTTGTAAGCAGTTTCAATTAATGAAATTCATATTTTAATTATACATTCAATCTATTATTTTCCTATTTACCCATAGTTTTGTTCATTCTATGCATGTATTTAGGCTTTGAGCTGATTGAAATGTCCATGGAAGCTTGAGCTTGTAGCCCTGGGACCATGGTCGCAGCAGCAGCTTACATGTTCTTTCTCAGACCTCTATGGTGTTTATAACCTCTGTGTATAGCCTGTGACATTTAAGTGGACAGACTATAGCCCTTGGGTGATTCCAAGCCACAGAGCTGAGAAGAATTCTTCTCCTTTGCACATGAGCTTGTAGCCTTGTGAGAGGTTGTTGCAGGAACTTGCTCCCCTTTGTCTTACTTGACCAATATCAGATGTTAGATCTGATTCCTTTGTAGTGATTTTAAACTTGTGAGCTAGGTCATTGCAAGCCCTTTCGTAGTAATGACCAGCTGTTTGTAAGTCTCGAAATAGCCCTTGAACAACTATGGTTTAACTAGTTTTTCAGGATCTATATGCTCCCATGGATACCTGAGCTTGTAGCCTGGAAAATATGGTGACTGTAATGGTTTTTATGATCTGATTTGAGCCATTAGGTGGAGGACATCTATTGGATAATTTGTGACCATTTAAGTAGACAGGTTATAGCCTTAAGATCATTCTACTCCTTTGGATCAGATTGGTTTTCTGATTTGATTCATGTGGTTTGATCCACTCTATTGGATAGCCTATGACCATTGAAATGGACAAGTTATAACCTTAAGAGACTAGGTCAAACCACAGAGATTAAGTCGGATACCTCTTCCTTACAGATGTGCTTGTAGCCATTTGAAGGACTGCTACAGAGATAGCCCTAAGTCTGAGTTACTTAGCTAAATCAATCTTAACTTAATTGCCTACTTCCCATCATTTTCTCATTCTTTTGGCACACACCATTACCCCTTTCTCCATAACCCTTTCTCTAGGATAGGACTGCACTTTATTTCTTTTCCTTTTAGTAGTAATTTAGTGTAGTTGTGACACCTAACTCCTTTTCTTTAGGATTGTCAGATTTGTAGCCAGATCTAGAGGCCTACTATTATAGCCCATTTTGGGTTTCAGATCAATTTTGCTGTGTGAGAAACCCTTACTTGAAGGTTGTGTATTCTTTCGGAGTGTTGTTTTCACCCATCTTTATCTCTCTCTTTATCTTGATTATTTTCCACCACTGTTAACCAATAAATAACAAGCACCTCTAGGGGAGAAAAACATTTCCCCATTCCAATCAATCTTTACAACCCTGGCACTTATGAATGAATTCCTGATGTGAGGCCTGGGACGGGGGTTTCTCCTCTATGTGGATCCCTTGGCTTTTACAGCTGTCGTCGCACGGACTTTCTCCTTGGCCTCTCTCACTTCCTCTTCTATGGGTTTATAACTTAGCCTGAATCTAATTTTTTGCCCATTTTGACTGTGACGGGCAACTTTCTGCCTTGGAGTCTGGGACCAAGTCCCCTTCCTTTTGTGGTAGCCCCACTTTTTGAGCATGGCCACCGTTGCTACCATTCCACCTCCACTTCTCTGAATGATGCCCTCAATGGGCTCCGAAAGTATTGCTGACACCTCGTATTCGAAACTGTTGCGGTCGACGTCCTTGGCGGTATGTGGTACATCTAGTACATTGGGCTTCTCAACGCTATTGGTGGCCTTCTCTTTCTCATTGTGCCCCTCGCCGATGATTGTAATGATTTTATGCCCAGATGTAAATTTGAGTTTCTAGTGCAATGTGGAGGGTATGGCTCCAACTTCATATAGCCACGACAGGCACCCCAATAATAGATTAAATGAGGATTTAATATCTATTACCTAAATTAATATGGAGAAGGTCATTGGCCCAATTAATAGCTCAAGGTCAACTTCTCCCATTATCTCTCTCCTAGTATTGTCAAAACCTCGGGCACTGGTTCTCATGGGTCTCAACATGCATGGATCTACCACGATCTTTGTGGCGGTTCTTAATGGGCATATATTCAATATGGACCCATTATCGATTAGAACCAAGTGGATTACCATATTTCCGGACTCAACCGTTATATTTAAAGATTTCAAGTGGCTACCTCCTTCCTCTGATAAGTCAGCATCAGAAAATGAAATGGCATTTGGAGCCATCACCTGGGCAATTATCTGCCCAACTTCATCTAGGCTAACTTGAAGCGGCACATGTGCATTCTTTAACGCCCCCATTAATGCTTGAAAATTGAGTGGGGACGTCATCAATAGGTCTCATACAGTAATATGGGCAGACATTCTTCTCAGCTGGGTCTCCAGTATATGTTCTCGACTCATTTTTTTGAAGGGATTCATTGCACTATCTTTCTTCCCCTCTGGTTGGGCTTGTGCTGCTGTCGGTGTTTCTGGCTTCTTTGAAATCTTCTCAAATTGGGTCACGAAGTCCACTACCCCTTCTCTGTGGCTGTCAACATTGATATCGGTTTGTTCATAACTCAGCAGGACCTGATGAGGATCATAGGTAGGTCCTAAAATCTGGAATGGTATAGCTGCTAGAATCGAATGCAATTGCACTGCGAGCTCCGGAGGGGTGGGTAACACTTGGTTTATTTTGGTGATAGCGGGTTGGGTGGCAAAATTAGCCCAAATGAGGGTGGTGGTACTGGGGGAAAAGGGGTATGATTAGGCCATTGGTAGCTGATAGGTGTTGGTGGGGGATTGGGGGGTGTGATGGGCTATCGGGTAATTGACAGGAGTGGTGCTGTATGGTTGGTATGCATTTATATATATAATTGATAGGAGTGGGTGATGGAAAATAAACCCTAAGATCTAAGGGCTCGACTTGTGGTGCTGGGCTGGGAAAATAGTCAGATAAATTCAGGGGTTCAATCACCCCAATATTCCTTTCTTCACCATTCCTTGGCAATGGTGCCAGATAGCTCTCCCGATTATTGATGTAATCGGGCAGGTCGAATTCAAATTCCTCCTCATATTCCTCTACCATCTAGATGATGGGTCTGGGACCTGCTCCTCCCGTAGGGTGTGGGGGCAACGACACTTGATGGATGTTTGCGTACCTGTTTACTTGAGAAGGTGCCGGTGAAATGATTTTCTCAGCATCGATTAAATCTTGGATAGTGTGCTTCAATGGGAAGCAGCGATCAATTGGGTGACCTGGACCCTGATGAAAATTACAATGGGTATTAGGGTCATAGTTCTTGGAGATCGGGTGAGCAGGAGGTTACTGTTGACGAATAGTGACTAATCCCTTTTCTATTAGTAAAGGTAAAAGTACACTTAGATATTGCCCCAAGGGTGTAAACACTCGATCATAGCGGGCTCTCCTCTGTTCTGGAGTCATCTACATACCTTGCCCATTCCCTGCTCTCTGTATCTTCTCAGTTCTGACTGGCGTTGGTTGTGCTTATTGAAATTGGAACAGGGTTATGTTATTATTTGGCCTAGTATTGGCAATGTTTTAGACGTCGGCCCCGATTCTCTTATCGTTCCTTTGTTCTAAAAACCTCCTAACCCTACTGGCTCCACTCGGTACATTTTTACTCAGGCAGCCCTCCCTGATAGTGTCCTTGCATCGATTAGTGTTCTTTACCAGATCAACAAAGCTGAACTTCTATTGTACTGTTCGAGATTACTGGCAGAGTATTTTTAGAAATCATTTCGATCTACTCATCATCAGGTATCCTGTTTCTGACCTGAGTTGCTAGTGCTCTCCACCGCCCCAGATAATCGTTGAAGGTCTCATTTAGGTTCTGCCTTAAACAGGTCAAGTCTGACTTATGTGACTCAATGTCTATATTATAGACATATTATTCTTGGAATATGTGCGTCAAGTCCTTCCATGTCGTCATCATAGATGGTTCCAAAGATGTGAACCACCTCAAAGCCGGATCAGTCAAACTCTTTTAAAAGACTTTATTAATAGTCTTTCATCCCCTCCATATTGGCACATGTCCCCACAATAGGACTTCAGGTGTGCAATAGGATTACCGGTGCCGTTGTACTTATCAAAAACCGACATTTTAAATTTGGGGGGCAAGGGGACCTCAACAAATAGACATAGATCTATGAAGTCTGTGGCATGGATTTCAGCACAACCCATTTCATCAACTGCTTCTGTATTTTGTCTAGTTGTTCTTTTAACTGCTCACACTCCTTAGATATGAGGGCCACTTTCTCGACAGTAGGTTAGACTTCACTTTAGGCTACCAGGGGGTGGGAAATGATAGGAGGAGGGTTGAGGCTGGTCAATGCCCCAGCGTAGGCTCTGCTGTTCCTAATTTCATCCTCTTCATATTGCTGATCGATGTAGTGTGCAGTGAGGGTGGGATTCTCTTGCTGATGCTATTTGGACTGGGTGGGAATGGTATGAATGGGGGTTGGGTGAGCCCATTGGGGATGAGGGAAAGTTTATTGGATGATGGGATGAGTGGAAGTTAGATTTTGGGGTGATGAGGCCGTTGTGCATGAGGGAGGTTTGAAGCTGACTTTCGGATGTAGGGGCATGGGTAAATTGGGGTTGATGAAAGGCATGGGTTTAAGCTAGGTATGAGGGTTGTGAATGGGTGAAATTTTGGAGAAATTCTGAAGGGTGTGAGGTTCTAAGGTTCTGGGCTTGGGTTTGTATCATGAAGCCTTGGGAGGGTTGGGCCATGAAGCCTTGGTCATAATAGGTTTGGGCCATGGGCCATTGATGGGTTTGGGCCATCGGCCGTTGATAGGTTTGGGCCATGGGCCCTTGATGGGTTTAGGCCATGGGCCCTTGATGGGTTTGGGCCATGGACCCTTGATGGGTTTGGCCAAGTGGGACTTGATGGGTCTAGGCTATGGGCCCTTGGTGGGTCTGGCTCATTGGGCCTTGATGGGTATGACCCATTGGGCCTTGATGGATCTGGGCCATGGGCCCTTGATGGGTATGGGCCCTTGGTGGGTCTGGCACACTAGGCTTTGATGGTTTTGGGGCATGGCCCCTTGGTGGGTCTGAGCCAAGGGCCCTTGGTGGGTCTGGTCCATTCGACCTTGATGGGTATGGGCCCATTAGGCATTGATGGGTCTAGGCCATGGGCCCTTGGTGGGTCTGGGCCATGGGCCCTTGATTGGTATGGGTTGTGGGGTTTTGGGCCATGGGGCCTTGGGGCATGTGGGGAATTGAGGTTTGGGCCATTGGGCCTTGGGACATGTGAGTAAATTGAATGGTGTGGATGATAGTGGGGTTGATGGGAGTCATGGGAGAGTGAGGCATGGAGGCTTGATAGAGTCTCAAATGAATTCATGAGTGTGTGGTATGGATGAGAGGGGATGTGTTGGGAGGCCTTTGTTGAGAACTAGAAAATACCACGTTCCACCCTTTAACATGGGCCTTGATAGACCCTTGAGAGAACTAAATAAGTGTTTTCAGTGCTTGTGTTACAGCTAACAATAAAGACAGGCTTAACCATAAAAGCAGCCTAAAAGTGCCAAAAAGATGATAATCCATGTTGATCCAAAGGAAGAAAGAGAAGGGACAACCTCATGAGCTGTCAAAATGCCTAAACTAAAGAAGAAAAAGGCCTGGTTGTAACCTGGAAAGTGTGGAGCTATTCGAACAGAAGAATGCATTACAGAGTGCTTTTTGAAAAGAATCTGAACATTTTGAAAAGAACCTGAACTTTGTGAAAAGAACTAAAAGCTCCAGGTTTAGTTTTCAAAGGGCACCTGAACTCTTCGAAAGGATTTCTGACCTATTCGAAAAGAAGAGAACTCCTTGCGAACAGAACCAGAACTTTGCGAAAAGAGCTTCAGAAGTCACAGTACCTTGCAAAAAGTTCCCCAAACTATGCGAAATGGTATTCTGGAGATTCCTAGCATCTGCAAGGGTAATTCAGTAATCTTTTGCACAAGCCCCAATGCATATAAAAACCTAGGGACATTCTGAAAGATTCTGAGCATTAACCAAAGGCATATTCCACCCCATGTGAGCACCCAAAGATGAAATCAATTGGCAGGAACTTCTAGAAGTTCTAACAGATTTTCGAATTACATAACAGAACTGATGCCTATGTCATCTGATTGGCTGAAACAAATCAAGCAATTCTGATTGGCCAAAACAGATCTGGATCCTCGTGCTCGACTACCATTGGTTGATACAGATCTATGCACTGCTGATTGGTCGATACACATCTGAGCTAGACCTGGGGGAAACTATAAATAGATGAAGCATTTGCCCAATTTGGGTATCCAGATTTTGAGTTTTATTTCTGTTGCTCCATTTCTAATTCAGATAGCTTATCTGAAACTCTTGTAATAGCCTAACTTTTACTTGCAATTGAGAGCTGTGAGATACTTTTGTAATTCAAAAGAGAATTGTATTCAAGACTACAAATCTGAGAGTTGTTTAAGCTGTGCTCTGTAATTATAATGGTGAATTTGAAAAGGTTGCTGTGAACCGTACATTCTCAATTGGATTCGTGTTGAGGGTTCCCTGTGATCTCCTTATTGCACTAGACTCCTTTAGATTTACTGTTTTTCAAGCAATTTCCCTTGATTCATTATCCCTGTGGGAATTAGTGTTTGTAACCTAATCTTTCACAGCATTTGTAGTGGTGTTTCTTGTTTTGAATTGAGGGTTCAGATTAAAGACTATTGGATGGTCTGTGGCCATTGAAGTGGATATACCATAGCCATAAGGTTAACTCTAATCCTTGAGTTAGATTACTTCCTCTTGCATCTGTGCTTGTAGCCAGATGAAGATTGGAGCATCTCTCATTTGATCTACTTTTATTCTCATTTTGTTTCAAGAACCAAATAAAAGTTAGATATTATTTCTCCATTCTTATTAATTTACATCAAAATCCCCCCAACTCAGATCTGGATCATTTAGTTTAATCTTTACTTTTACCATTTAGTTAATGTGACAAATTCAACCTCCCATCTTATATGCTTTGTAGATAGGATCAGAGGCCAGATCTGGTAGCTCATATCTGGAGGTTTATCTTCCATTTTAAATAAATTCTCTGTGGACGATCTTTTACTCACTTACATTTAAAACTTACTACAATTGGCCCTGATCTTGCAGGCTAATTTACTTCTCTCTGTGCTAATATTTCTTTATTCTTTTTAGTTTTCCTTTCATTATTTATAAGTCTATTTTCAAAACACAAATAAATCCTGCACACTTAGAATCAGACAACAAGTTTTTGGCGCCGTTGCCGAGGAATTTGTTTTAAAATAGGTAGACCTAAGTTTTCATTTTGTTTTTATCTTTACATCAGTGCTAAACTATTCTATTGTAAAAATCTGTGCAGTTATTCATATACATTTTGAAGCGTGGAATCTACTTTAAAAGGAATTCTGAAGGTTTGCTGTGCATAATCTGATTCTCTGTTCTGTGTTGTATGTTTGGTAGGAGGACTCTCAGCCCTGAGATTGTCCCTCTAAATTTAGAAGTTGAAAGGCTACTACGAACCAGACAATCATCACAGAATTCTGCTGAAACAGCTACTATGGGTGAAGAACCTCGACTTTTGAGGGATTACTTTGCACCTGGTGCCTATAATTCTCCATTTTGCATTCAATTTCCTACTGTTGAAGGAAATTATGAGATCAAATCCTCAACTATCCAAATGTTTCCTTCCTTCCATGGGTTGAGTAAGGAAGATCCATACAATCATGTGGATGAATTCTTGTCTCTTTGCACCACATTCAACATAGCTGGACTTGGTCCAGAGGCAACCAAGCTTAGGCTCTTTCCTTTTTCATTAAAGGACAAAGCTAGAGCATGGTTGTCTATGTTAGCACAATAGTATCACTTCTTGGAATGATTTGCAGTGTCAATTTTTAGCCAAATATTTCCCTATGTCTAAAACAAGCCAGTTGAGACAAAGTATTATTTCCTTCTCACAACATTCAACTAAAACTTTCCATGAAGCATGGGAAAGATTTAAAGAACTTTTAAGGCAATGTCCTCATCATCAAATCCCCCGATGGCAACTTGTTCAAAGCTTCTATCAAGGAATTGATCAAAAGGGCAAGAATATGGTAGATGCTTCCTATGGAGGCACTTACTTGTAAAAAATAGTTGAGGAGGTCTGGGATTTATTTGAAGTAATTGGTGAAAATTCAACTCAACAGGAATCTTTGTCAAGAGATATTGAGAATCCTGCTAGGTTGAATACTCAGCAAACAATAAAAGGAGAGATTTATGAGGTGAATGAGTTAGAAAGGAAGATGGATAATTTAACCACAAAGTTTGATAGATTGATGGACTCACTTAAAAATCCAATGGTTGCAAGAGTAGATGAGGCATGTCTGATATGCCAGTCCCCTACTCATTCATATGATCAATGTTCTGCTGCACCACAGTTCCCAGATCTAGTGGTGGAACAAGCTCATGCTGCCCAATCATTTGGACAAATGCAGTCAAATGAATATGCATGGAGAGGGCACCCCAATTTAAGGTGGAGCCAGGGCAATTATCAATCGCAACAGCAACAGCAATCAAAGAACCAAGTACCTTTCAAAACTGCTCAGCCTTATCAGCAAAATTTTTATACCAAGCCAACTTTTCAGCAGCCCATTCCACAACAACCTGTACAGCAATCTGCTCCAGTTCAAGCCCCTTCCAGATCCCCTTCTTTTGAAGATCAAGTTCTAAATTCACTCCAGAATTTAGGGTCTTTAACTCAGACTGTGAACTTTCACAGTTAGAGCATAAAGAAGATTGAAGAAATATTGGGTCAACTTTCAAATACTTTGGCCAAAAGAGAGGAAGGAAGGTTACCCAGCCAACCTTTGAACAATCCCAAAGAACAGTTCATGGTTGGAGAGGCTTCTGTTTCTCATGAAGAAGTAAAAACTGTCACTACTTTGAGAAGTGGAAGAATTGTAAATAACAAAGTGGGTACTGACAAGGAAGAAGAAAAAATTGAGGAAAATGATAGAGATATGCAACAGGAGCAACATGATGTTAGCATTGGGGGTGCTGATGTACCTCAGAAAAATCAAAAAAATGAAAAACAAAAAAATCAAAAAGATTCTGATAATGCTTCTAAAGCTGTAGATGAAGGACTAGTTCCTCATTTACCATTTCCTCATGCCATGAAATCTGTATCCCCTTTTGATAAAGGGAACACAAAAATAGATGAAATGATGGAGACTTTCAAGCAAGTCAAGATAAATCTACCTTTGCTTGATGCAATCAAACAAATTCCAGCATATGCAAAATTTCTGAAAGATATTTGCACTCACAAAAGACAGTCTAGGATACAGTTATCCAAGAAGGTCTTTGCTGTGGAAAGAGTTAATCAGGTGTTGTCCATTACCACACCTCCTAAACTTCAAGATCCTGGAATCCCCACAATCCCTTGCATTATTGGGGAACATACCATTGAAAAGGCTTTATTAGATCTGGGTGCTAGTGTCAACCTGCTTCTATATTCTGTATATGAGAAACTAGGTTTGGGAGAATTAAAACCCACTCATGTGGTGTTACAACTAGCAGATAGATCTGAAAGAAAGCCAGTTGGGATGATTGAAGATGTATTGGTAGGAGTAGATAAGTTTTTCTACCCTGCTGATTTTCTGGTATTAGAAATGGAACCTATAAAAAGCAAAACTTCCATCCCTGTCATTTTGGGGAGACCATTCCTGGCTACAGCAAATGCTTGCATTCAATGCAAGTCTGGTATTATGGAAGTCTCTTTTGGAAATATGAAGGTGAAATTAAATGTTTATAATGCAGTCACACAACCTCAATTCAGTTCTGAGGAATGTTTTCTTGTTGATCTATTGGATGAATTGGTGGAAGAGACTCTACCACAGTTTTTGTAGTGTGAAGATTTAACCACAGATTTTAAAGATGCTTGGGGAGTAAATACTGTGCAAGGAACTCATGATCAATGAGTAAGGTTCTCTTCATGGAAACCTGCTATTCTTCCCCTTCCACAAACAGCCAAGGTACCTTTGTTACCTTCTTTTCTCAGCCCACCGGATGTAGAGCTAAAGCAGTTGCCAAAAAATTTGAAATATGTGTTTTTAGGAGACCATAAAATATTGCTTGCGATTATTTCTTCCTCCCTCACTGAGGAGCAGGAGGAAGAGCTGTTGATTGTATTGAAACAGCATAAGAAAGCAATTGGCTGGACTATTACTAATTTGGGAGGAATCAGTCCAGCTGTTTGCATGCATAAAATTCATTTGGAAGAAGATGCAAAGCCCTCTAGGGAAATGTAAAGGAGGCTAAATCCTCATATGCAAGAAGTGGTCATGAAAGAGGTTGTTAAACTGTTGGATGCAAGGGTCATTTACCCCATTTCAGATTCAGCTTGGGTGGCACCTACACAGGTGGTACCTAAGAAATCTGGGATCACTGTTGTAACCTCAGATTCTGGTGAGCTTATGTCAACCAGACAAACAACTGGTTATGGTTGGAGGGTCTGTATTGATTACAGAAAACTAAACACAATGACCAGAAAAGACCATTTCCCTCTTCCCTTCATTGATCAAATTTTAGATAAGCTAGCAGGAAAAGCTTATTATTGTTTTCTTGATGGTTACTCTGGTTACAACCAGAATCCTGTATATCCACAAGATCAGGAAAAGACCACATTCACTTGCCCTTTTAGCACTTTTGCCTATAGGAGAATACCTTTTGGTCTTTGTAATGCTCCTGCTACCTTTCAAAGATGCACGTACTCCATTTTCTCTGATATGATTGACCAATTTATGAAGATTTTTATGGATGATTTTTCAATCCATGGAGAAAGTTTTGCCCAGTGTTTACATCATCTCAAATTGGTGTTACAGAGATGTGAAGAAACCAATCTAGTTTTGAGCTGGGAGAAGAGCCATTTCATGGTCACCCAAGGCATTGTCCTTGCCCATGTTGTCTCCCACAAGGGCATTGAGGTGGACAGAGCAAAAATTAATTTAATTGCACATTTGCCACCTCCCAAAACTGTTAAACAAATTAGAAGTTTTCTGGGACATGCTGGATTCTACAGAAGGTTCACTAAGGACTTCAGTAAAATATCCAAGCCTCTTTGTCATTTATTGTGCCAAGATGTCCCTTTTGTTTTCAACAATGAATGCTTGAAGGCATTTGAATTCTTAAAAAACTGTTTAATTTCAGCTCCAATATTACAGTCTCCAGATTATTGACTGCCTTTTGAACTGATGTGTGATGCATCAGATTATGCTTTAGGAGCTGTTCTTGGGGAGAGAAAGGATAAGCTACCTCATGTCATAGCTTATGCCAGTAGATCAATGATTGATGCACAGCTCAATTACACAACATCTAAGAAGGAGCTGCTGGCAATTGTTTTTGCTTTAGAGAAATTCAGGTCATATGTTTTGGGTTCACAAATAGTGGTGTTCACTGACAACTCTGCTCTGAAATACCTTCTGTCTAAGAAGGATACCAAACCAAGATTAATCAGGTGGATCCTCCTATTACAGGAGTTTGATTTACAGATCAAAGATAAAAAGGGTGTGGAGAATGTGGTGGCTGATCACCTGTCTAGAATTTTAACTGCTGAGATTGATAGGCTGCCTATCAATGAATCTTTCCCTAATGAGCAACTTTTTGCTATTAGTATACACACCCCTTGGTTTGCAAACATAGTCAACTTTTTGGCTACTGGAAGAATTCCTCAACATTGGAATAAAATGGATAAAAATCTTTTCTTCTCAAAGGTTAAACATTTTATTTGGGAGGATCCTTATCTGTTCAAGATTTGTGCAGACCAAATAATAAGAAGATGTGTTCCTGAAGAAAACTTTCACAGCATACTTTTTATGTGTCATGAACATGCCTGTGGAGGTCATTTTAGTGGAAACAAAACTGCTGCAAAGGTTTTGCAGTGTGGATTTTATTGGCCTACACTTTTCAAAGATGCTTGCCGTAAGTCTGTAAATTGGGCAGCATTTCTAAGAGAAACTCAATGTCATTACAACCTATTTTGGTAGTTGAATTGTTTGATATTTGGGGGGATAGACTTCATGGGTCCCTTTCCTCCTTCCAATGGGTGTAATTTCATCTTAGTAGTTGTGGATTATGTATCCAAATGGGTTGAAGCCACAGCCACTAAAACCAATGATCACAGAGTGGTTCTGAATTTTTAAAGGATAACATTTTTTCCAGGTTTGGTTTTCCCAGAGCTATTATCAGTGATGGGGGAAGCCATTTTTGTAATAAACATTTTGAAGCTTTATTGAGAAAATACTCTGTGACTCATAAAGTAGCTACTCTATATCATCCACAAACCAGTGGACAAGTGGAGATTTTCAATAGAGAAATCAAACATATACTGGAAAAGACTGTAAAGAAGGACAGAAAGGATTGGTCCTTTAAGCTGAATGATGCATTGTGGGCATATAGGACAGCCTATAAAACCCCAATTGGCATGTCCCCATTCAGATTGGTCTATGGCAAAGCATGCCATTTACCACTAGAGTTAGAATATAAGGCCTTTTGGGCTATTAAAACCTTGAACATGGATCTTACTACTGCTGGTAATCACAGGAAACTGCAGCTTGAGGAGTTAGAAGAGCTGAGGATGGATGCATACACCACTGCAAGATCTTACAAAGAGAAAGTCAAAGCCTTCCATGATAAAAATTTGTTGAGAAAAGAGTTCATAGCTGGCTCTAAGGTATGGCTATTTAACTCAAAACTTAAGTTTTTTCCTGGAAAGCTGAGATCCAGATGGGAAGGGCCATATACAGTCATTCATGGATCTCCTTCTGGGGTTGTTGAAATTTTGGACCCAAGTGATGGAAGAATCTTGAAAGTAAATGGTCAGAGGCTCAAACCATGCATTGAAAATACCCTGGAGCCTGTACTAACCATCTATCATCAAGATCTGTCCCATATCTGAGGATAACCAACTGTATAATATGTATTTTATCAGTGCTTGTTTTATAATTTTTGCATAATTGTTTGCTCTTTGTTTTTAGTCATTTTACTTTCAATTCGAGAAGTTTAAATATGTAAAAAATTAACTCGCAAACAAAAAAAATCCTTCTCGAAAAGTTTAATTAACTTTTCGAAAAGGAGCTGAACCTATAACTAACTGCTCGAAAAGAATGATTTGCTTTTCAAATAGTTAGTTCAGAATGATTTGCTTTTTGAAAAGTTAGTTCTGAAGCTATTCGCTGTTCGAATAGTTGGTTCTGAAGCCATATGCTTTTCGAATGGTACTGATGCCATTCTCACTTGTAAAAAAGGAATATTTTGAACTTTTCAAAAACTTCAAAGATATTAGCGAAAATCATTTTGAGCATATTTAAACCCTTTCGAAGTAAGGGTTTCATATTCGAAAGCCTTGTGAGAACGTCCTGTTTCACAGAAACCCTTTTTCTTTCTTTCCTTGCGTGATTTTAGAATTCAGCCACACTTTTCTTCACATTTGTTCTATCATTTAAGCTTGAAGAGAGGTATTTTAGCTTCTGGTTCTGGTGGATTTCAGCGAGCAAGCAACTAGTTCAACCAAAACCCTAGATTTCGGTATTTTTCTGTGCATTTCCTCTATTTATCATTTGCAAAGTTTGATTTGGTATCAACATTTATTGTGGGAGTTTTTATACAAAGCTTTAGAATGGGGAAAGCTAAAAAATCATTGGCTGAAATGTTCCAAAAATCTTCTGCTAAGAAAATTAGCAAACCGTCAAAAAAAGGAAAAATCAAAGCTTCAGCTAAAAGGAAACTTTCAATGGATAAAGCTAATATGATTGAGAAGGGGAAAAAGGTGAGATATGAGGAACCCACCCCAACAACTGACACTAGCCCTGAGTCTGAGCTTCCTCCTTTGCCTATTCATTTGGCACTGCTGAACCCATTTATCGAAGCTCAGAAGCTAATTCCAGAATTTATTGTTGATGAGACCTTTTTCTACAACAAACCTGAATGTCAGTTATCTTTGAAATACATTAGGGATGCCTCACTGAGCAATATCTTAACCCCTCTTCCAGAGAAAATTTATCCACGAATGGTGAAATTATGGTACCAAAACTTGGTAAAAGTGACAGAGAAGGATGCTGATGTCCCTACTCTAGTTATTTTTATTGATGATTGCGATTTAACTGTCACTTATGAAGACATTGGGAATGCTTTGGGGATACCTTTACAACATGATCCTGGTCCATCCGCTTTTGAAACTGCCTCTTTTAGAGAAATGGCTGCACATTTAACGCAAGGCATCGTTGGAACTGGACAATCCATAATGAGGAGAGACCTAGCACCTCAATTTTTACTGATGGATTCCATTTTGAGGGGATGTTTTTATGTCACTGGGCACAGCCAAGAAAGAAGGACACCAATTTTAGAGGCTCTCTTCCATTTTTCTAAGGGGCAATTTTTCAATGCCCCTATGTTGATTTTTGAAGCCATGGCTGATATTAGTACCAAGCTGAAAAAGGAGCAGAAATTAGCTGGAATACCATTTGGTAGGCTGATCACACCCCTACTAAGAGCCAAGTTAGATATTGATGAGCAAGAGCCATTTGAAGTTATATCTCCTCATGCGTTTGGGAAAAAGGCTTGGACTACAAGTCAAGCAATGTTGAAAAGAATGAGGGAGGAAGTGGAACCTGCCCCTGCAGCTGCTATTGAACCTGCCATACCTGAACCTGCCCCTGCAGCTACTATTGAACCTGCTTTGCCAGACCCTGAGGTGACCAGCTCTTTAGCTGCACCTATTTCAACTGCAGCTGACATTGAACAAGCTGTCCTTCCTGTGGTGACCAGCTCTTCAGCTGCACCCATTCTTGAAGAAGTGGTCATCTTACCCACCTCACCTAGCCCAACTCCTATTCTTGCACCCCTTCAAGCAATCCCATCTCCCATAACCAACATAATCCCAGTTGCAGACTCCTCCTCTACACCAACCACTCCAGCCATACTCACACCACCAATCTCTCTCAACAATATCCAAGATTTAGCCCCTGACTTTGTTGAACAAGCTCCTAGTACTCCTCTGCTCCAAAGCTTCTCAGGTTCACCTGCTAATTCAACTAATACACCTGAAGTAACTCATACCCAAACTGAACCTGAGATATTCACTACAGAGGCTTATTCATCACTGATAGGATCTATTTTAGAGAATATTGGGCTTGAATTGGTACCTATACCTAACCCTCCTCATTTCACTCATTTGGCTACTTCACCCTTTACAACCATTTCACCCATTGCACCTCAACCATCTACTTCAGTTTTACCAGCCCCTACTATGCATACCACACCCACACCTGAATCAATTAGCCAAATATTTACCTTTCTCCAATCCATCCAAGCCCAACTACAGATCAACACAGACAATCAGTTTGTGACCAATGCCCTTCTCCAAACCTTAGCCTCCACATCCCACACAAATACCTTAGCCACTGTGCCTGCTGTTGATGATCATGCTACCCAAACAGAACCAGAGGTAGTATTTGTTGATCCACCCACCCTCACCACTACTGCCCATGCTACCAAAACAGAACCTGAAGTAGTTCTTATTGAGCCCCCTTCACCTCTCCTCACTTTTTGAGCCACGAGGTCATTCTTTTGAACTCCTCTTCTCCCACTCCCAGTGCTGGGATACCTTTGGTCCCCTACCACTCCATTCCCATCCCCAGATTTGCCACTCTTAAAAGGGCTATGGAAGAGAATCCATATATCTGTCGAGATGTCCTCAAGGGGTTAGTTGATTTGCAAGCTTACATTAGAACCCCTTATGAAAACCAGATTCGAAAATTAGAGTTATTCATGAAATTTGAGAAAGAGAAGATGCAGGACCTGCTGGGTCAAACTTTTCAGATGGTTAAGAGTGAGCACCACAAGGTGACCATGTTGCAAGCACAGCTTGAACAGGAAAAATTGAGGACTACTAGACTTGAAAAGTATATTGGCCTCACCAAAAAGATCAAAATTGAGGAATACACCGAGCTGAAAAACACAATCCAGGAGAAGGCTAAATCAAGTTCAGACTCCAACACTGCTTCTAGTTCTGACTCTGACAGTGACTCCAGTTCTAATCCCATTGAACCAACTTATGATACAGACTTTGACCCCAGCTATTAGAATACATTGTACATATCTGTTTTATGAGTCTATAATATAAAATTTTGGTTTTGTGTTAATACATTGTACATACATTATGCATTTCTTTTCTTTTTTCTTTTCATTATGATTTCTGGATGCTTGTTTCTTTTCTTTGCTAATACACTTTGGACCAGTGCGGACCCTGCTCACCATTGGTTTGGGGGTGTGGCAGAAATACCAATAATTAAGTTAACATTAATGCAGCTGATCATCAGTAGAATTTTTGAAAATAAAGTGATTTCACACCTAAAAAATGAGGAAGTTAAAACTTTTAAAACTGATTTTCAGTGTAATTCCAATACTTTCATGAAGGGAATGTCAGAAAATTTTCAAAATAAAAATTTGATGTTTTAGTAAACCTAAAAGGAGAGAAAACAGTGATGATATACCTCAGGAAGTTGATAGATAACTACACCCAGTGAGACTTGGGCTTGAAATGTATATTTGGGAGATATGAATTGGCAATTTTTCTGCTCTAGGGACTGTTTGAACCTGCTTATTTTCACTAGAAGTTACGCATATTCAAATTGAAATAACTTGACAGCAATCATGATATAAAGACATGATGTAAGGCCTCCTTTTGGACAGTTTGAACTTCAAAAAGCCCCACCTTTTGAAACTGCCTTTGATACACACCAGTTGAGCCTTATAAACCCAAGGTTTCTTTGTACCTCATCAACCAACCTAATCAACCTCATTGAACCTAACCCTCACTCTAAAAATTTAGAAGGTAAAAGAAAGGAAGCTGAAGAAAGGAGAGTTGGGTAACAGATTGGTAAAAGAAGAAGAAAAATAATTGAAGGCAATGATGTATCAACAAAAGAAATGTTTCACTCCAGTCAATGTTGTTTTGAAAAGGAAAAAAGTCAGAAAAAGTCATTTCATTGGGAATTTGAAAAAGAAAGAGAAAAAGATGGCCACTTCGGCTCTAAAAATTCAAAGAAGAAGATGAAATTGTGTTGAAATAAAGATGTGTCTACCACTTCCTTACCTTGACTGACTTCTCAATTCTGAATTCCATTCCACCTCTTTATTCTTGATAAAGTTCACTCATAAGCCACAGTACCACCCAAGTCAAAGTCCTTACTGATCAATGATGGATTGAGCTGTCATATGGAGATAAGGATTTGTATAATCTATGGTGAAAAGAGCAGTGAATTCAGAACTAAAAAGCAAAGCCTATGCTCATGCTTACAATCCTATTTGAGGACTATAATTGCTCTTGAGCTGTGTGAAATAGTGCAACCCTCATATTTGCATGATGAGTGAAAACTCTGGTGAGAGTTGAGTTTGAAATTAAATTATTTGGAGTAACATCATAAATTGAATTTTCAAATAGAAGACAAGCTTTTCATTAATTTTTCTTATAAAAACTTTTTGACACCAACTGAGTGAATGATAAAGGAATTACAACTGAATTTTAGTTTTAAACTAATGTTTTCCTGGAGATCTTTTTACAGCTTGACTAATGCAGGTGTGAATAACCTGACTGGATAAAAGTCTGCTTTAAACAGAACTGCATTGATATTAACTGATTTATTGGAGAAGTTTGTGGGTACCTTCACTAAAAAACCTCAGGAGACTTCACTCCTCCACTAGGGATCACCTAGGGGTTTAAAAGGCTTGTTGCATATGCTAAATGCAACTGTGTTCCCTATAAAAGTGGCTTTTTATTCTATTTTTATTTCTGTCTTTGCTCAGGGACCAGCAAAGCTTAGGTTTGGGGGTGTGTCGAGAACTAGAAAATACCATGTTCCACCCTTTAACCTGGGCCTTGATAGACCCTTGAGAGAACTAAATAAGTGTTTTAAGTGCTTGTGTTACAGCTAACAATAAAGACAGGCTTAACCATGGAAGCAGCCTAAAAGTGCCAAAAAGACGATAATCCATGTTGATCAAAAGGAAGAAAGAGAAGGGACAACCTCACGAGCTGTCAAAATGCCTAAACTAAAGAAGACAAAGGCCTGGTTGTAACCTGGAAAGTGTGGAGCTAGTCGAAAAGAATCTGAACATTTCGAAAAGAACCTGAACTTTGCGAAAAGAACTAAAAGCTCCAGGTTTAGTTTTCGAAGAGCACCTGAACTCTTCGAAAGGATTTCTGACCTATTCGAGAAGAAGAGAACTCCTTGAGAACAGAACCTGAACTTTGCGAAAAGAGCTTCAGAAGTCACAGTACCTTGCGAAAAGTTCTCCAAACTATGCGAAATGGTATTCTGGAGATTCCTAGCATCTGCAAGGGTAATTCAGTAATCTTTTGCACACGCCCCAATGCATTTAAAAACCCAGGGACATTTCGGAAGACTCTGAGCATGAACCAAAGGCATATTCCACCCCATGTGAGCACCCGAAGATGAAATCAATTGGCGGGAACTTCTAGAAGTTCTAACAGATTTTCGAATTACATAACAGAACTGATGCCTCTGTCATCTGATTGGCTGAAACAAATCAAGCAATTCTGATTGGCCAAAACAGATCTGGATCCTCGTGCTAGACTACCATTGGTTGATACAGATCTAAGCACTGCTGATTGGTCGATACACATCTGAGCTAGACATGGGGGAAACTATAAATAGATGAAGCATTTGCCCAATTTGGGTATCCAGATTTTGAGTTTCATTTCTGTTGCTCCATTTCTAATTCAGATAGCTTATCTGAAACTCTTGTAATAGCCTAACTTTTACTTGCAATTGAGAGCTGTGAGATACTTTTGTAATTTAAAAGAGAATTGTATTCAAGACTACAAATCTGAGAGTTGTTTAAGCTGTGCTCTGTAATTATAATGGTGAATTTGAAAAGATTGCTGTGAACCGTACGTTCTCAATTGGATTCGTGTTGAGGGTTCCCTGTGATCTCCTTATTGCACTAGACTCCTTTAGATTTACTATTTTTCAAGCAATTTCCCTTGATTCATTATCCCTGTGGGAATTAGTGTTTGTAACCTAATCTTTCACAGCATTGGTAGTGGTGTTTCTTGTTCTGAATTGAGGGTTCAGATTAAAGACTATTGGATGGTTTGTGGCCATTGAAGTGGACATACCATAGCCATAAGTTTAACTCTAATCCTTGAGTTAGATTACTTCCTCTTGCATCTGTGCTTGTAGCCAGATGAAGATTGAAGCATCTCTCATTTGATCTACTTTTATTCTCATTTTGTTTCAAGAACCAAATCAAAGTTAGATATTATTTCTCCATTCTTATTAATTTACATCAAAATCCCCCCAACTCAGATCTGAATCATTTAGTTTAGTCTTAACTTTTACCATTTAGTTAATGTGACAAATTCAACCTCCCATCTTATGTGCTTTGTAGATAGGATTAGAGGCCAGATCTGGTAGCTCAAATCTAGAGGTTTATCTTACATTTTAAGTAAATTCTCTGTGGACGATCTTTTACTCACTTATATTTAAAACTTGCTACAATTGGCCCTGCTCTTTCAGGCTAATTTACTTCTCTCTGTGCTGATAATTCTTTATTCTTTTTAGTTTTCCTTTCATTATTTGTAAGTCTATTTTCAAAACACAAATAAATCATGCACACTTAGAATCAAACAACAGCCTTCCACCTATTGTAGGCTTGGACCATTTCTTTCATCATGGCTATGAAATGGGGGTCGGATGGAGACGGGTAATTTGAGGTTTGGAGGGGCATGGATGGGGTGGATGTGGAGGGTAAATTAGGCATGATCTCAGAAAAATCGGGCATGACCCACGTAGGGAATGGGATATGGGGTGGATTGGAGGAATGAGGTGGGGCATTGAAAAAGGGGGATTGGTTGGGAATGTATGAGGATGGTGAAGGGTAAGGTATGGATGTTTGGAAAAAATTGAGCATGACTTCGGTAAAAATGGGCATGACCCGAGTAGATGGGGAGATTTGTGGGGGGTTGGATAGGGTGGAGGTGACATATGTGAATAAGGGCAGATCGAGCCTATATAGGGAAGATGGAAAATGGGGCATGGATGTGGATGTGGGAAGTTGGGTGGATGAGAAATAGGGCATGTTGGATGGGTTTTGAATGGGTGTGGAAGGGAGATGAGATGGGTTGGAGATGGCCATGGATGGAGGTATGGCTTGGGAAAATGAAGGGGAATGGGGAGTTGGATTTTGGATATTTTGGGAAGTGGTGGAAGGGAAAATAGGGGCACCGAACGAGCCGGTTATGGTGAGGTTTTAATGGGTGAGGGGGGTGGTATTAAAGGCCTCTTCGGTATGGGAATGGGTTGGAGAATGTGGTGGGGATGAGTCGGGATTGGCATAAGCCTGGTCCATAGCCCACGACATGTCTCGATATCGGGTTGGGTACAGGTGCCTCGGATGGGGCTCGTAAAGTTTCCTCCTTCCCCAATGGGATGACGGAGGGTACAATGATGCCATTGTACCGGCACCAATCAAGACATTAGTTTTTTGATTTTTTGATTTTTAATTTCTTTCTAATTGAATTTTTATAAGAAAAAACAAAGGTTCTGAGGCCTCGGAGTTCCCTTCTCGGGTGGCTCTCGTACCCTAATTTAGGACCCACGGTGAAGATTTTGAAGCACTTCGAAAGAATCAAAGAAAGACCTTTGATCTATTGAAGGCACATTGATGCAGCCAACCTGATCACCCGAATGGAGTCAAAGAGAAGTCTCCTTTTGACCGGCAAGGTTGTATTGGGTGTCGGAGATGGCGGGGCTCAAACAGAGGCACGAAGACACTAATCGGGGGACTCGAGATGTGGAAAGGGCCACGGCTTTAGGCTGCTGCTGTCCAAAATAGACTTGGCGCTACTCATACATGCGCCAGGTCAAAAATTCCACTTTTGGGGATTTTTGCATTGGCGCAACTAATACTTGTGCCAGGCAAAACTGGGTGTCCAGAACTCTTGACAGCAACCACTTCAGCCCGAAATGAGTCTCTTTTTGGTTTTTTATGGAAGCTAGGCTTCCAGGAACTGGCTAATTTTTTAGTGAATTGTTCTCTCCTCAACAAATCTAAGGGTTTGAGTCCGATATAACTCGCTAGCGCGCTTCCCAAAGGGTTTTAAGCTTGTAGTAATAGGTGACCCACCCGATATACCTCCGGCACCAGCGCCTTCTCAAATACTAGGTGGGCTGGGACTTTTCTGGATCATCCCCACTAGGGGTTGCCGCCATACTAAGACCTGGGTGGTTATATGCGTGCCTAGTAACCCAACCCTTTAAAAAATCTAACTCGAAAAAAAACAAATTGATTAAGTCCCCTTTCTTGGTTCAGTTTTAATTTTTTTTTTAAAAAGAAATTTATGGAAGTTTTCTTAAGTCCAAAAATCGGGGGTGATGATCCTGTGCCACCACTACGAGCCAGCATCCACTGTTAGGATATGATTGCACTAGTAGGCCCGCCAATCGACTAAGACACTTTAAATGATGAAAAAGTAAAGAAAAGTAAATGACAATGTGCAAGTAGGCCTGCCGATCAATGAAGGCACTAAAATCATGAAAATGTAAAGAAATTGAATGAGGTGCTCAAGTAGGGTCGCCAAATGGCTAAGGCTCGTAAATGACATAAAAGTAGGGGTAAGTAAAATGACTTAATTGAATGGGTGAGTAAAAATAAAATAAAAAACAACAATAAAAGGTTAGTAAAATCAAAAATACAAAGGTCAAGTTGAACGGGAAGCTCTACTAGCTACTTCCTTAGTAGAGTCACCATCTGTGCAATCGTGGGATTTTTGACAATCCCGTTGCGACGATGCGCTCTCTAACGAAAAATATAGAGTCTCCACCCAGAGCTTTTGGTGTCCCGAGAAACCTAGATCATTTTTATAAGCACCAAAGTTCCACAAATATTACTCTGAATCCGGTCATACCAAAGGCTCTTGGGTAGGGGCTTCGGTTATCGATTGGGAAGGTGTTAGGACCCAATCAACCCGGTTAATGCGGTCTCTACTAATGACCAAAACAAAAATAATATAAAAGAAAAGAAAAAGTCTTCCTCTTACCCAAATAGGTCTTAAATCCTATTTGCATCCCTCCGTTCCTACCGAAAATTCACCGACGTAATGATAGAAATGGGAGGATAGATGAATAATCGAGAAGGTAGAGGAATAGAGGGGAGAACCGGAGCTCTCAGGCCCTTGTTGCAACGCTGTGGAGCCTTGCATTGGCTTGCTTCGGTGAGCTTTTGAAGGCTTGTATGGTAGGGAATGGGGTTCTAACTCCTTAGGCTTGATAGCTAAGAGGTAGAGGAAGAAGGCAAGTGGGTAGCACATACCAAAACTAAGGGATCTAAGATGGAAAATATGGCTCAAAGGAGGTTTTGGAATTCTGGTTTTTGTATGGGAATGGTGCACCAAAGGGAGAAAGATCTTCTCACTCAAGCTCTTTCTCTCTTAGGAAAAATTTTTCAACCTCTAACCCATGAGGAGGGGGGTTCTATTTATAGGAAAAGGGTGGGTTAGGAGGCCATTTAGAGGCTAAGCAGATTAGGCATTAAGTAATCTAGCATCTAAGGTTTCCTAGAGTTTTTGAGGCCTTGAAACATATGAAGAGGTGCTCCAATGGTGGATGATTGGATGAGGCTTTAAACCACTTAAGGGGTTGCACATAGATAGTAAATGCGTGCAACAGAACTAGCAAAACACACCCCAAAGGTTAAGATGGTCAATAAGTCAAACCCCAATCTCGATTTTCAAGGAAAAAACCAAAGGCACTGTTCATATGCATAGTAAAATAGTGCATGAACAGTGCCTGGAAGTTGGTTGCCCGAGGTGGGGTCCACATGTATACCTGGAGCAACTATTAGTTGTGCCAAATCCCTTAGGGGGTTCTCTTGAAATTACCACTCTGCCCCTGAGCTTAGGAATGCGATATCTTCTCGCACACAGCTCCGATTGGGGTGATTCTTGGCCCATTGGAATGCTGGGAACTTCTACTTTTCAATGGCATGTGATTTGATCATAGTAAAAGGTCATAGCTAGTCTCGGTGCACCCCTCTTCATCCATTGCTCGAGAATGCTTAGTTTAGGTCCGAAATGGGTTCTAAGGGTCAGGATTGGTTTCTAAGGGTTCAGGAAGGTTCCTAAGGGATCTAGGGTGATTCCTAAGGGTTTGGAAGGGCTCCTAAGGTTTTAGAAGGGTTCCTGAGGATTCCATCCACGCCATCCACGCCATCAAAAGCTCCGAGACGTGCCTCTCTCAAAGTGTGTTCCGATCGGGCCTTAGGCTAAATTTGAGTGTCTACATGTTCATCAAAAAAATAAAAAAAAAGAAGAGAAAAGGCTAATCCTTGTCGGCGCCCTTGGCCTTCTTCTTCCACCAGCGTGAGGTGCTCTGGTAGGTCTGCATGTCCCCCACTCGGGACAATGCTTGAGATAGTCGACTAAGCAGTGAGCGTGACTCCTTTTCACAAGCCTACTGCAGGTCATACTAAAAAATATATCATCATCAGACGAGGTCAATCAGAAAGTAAGGACAACATGGCAGTGATTAGAACTAGTCAGGGTAACACTTACCAGTTCCACCTCCCGAAGGTTGGCAATATGGCGATAATATTCCATTTGATTGACCGTAGACTCTTAATCTTGCAAGAGAGATGGAGAAAGAGAGGTCAGCTACAAGCAAGCATATCTCAGAGGAAAGGAACTGAAGGAAAATAACTTACTCCAGGGACCAATTCAGGAGGGGGGACTTGGATAGCTTCGGCAGATAGGCAGGCTTGCTCATCTACATCTACACATAAATTCAAGAGGAAAGCATTGCCAAGGCATCTAAAAGTCCCCTGAGTCTCTGTAATCGAATTGCCAGAGGCCCCTACCCCAGAAGGGTTGGAAGGTTTGGCACCTGGACCTTTGTCAGGACCTACCACTGCATCATCATCATCAGAATCATCTCCCCCATCAAACTATGGAAAGAAGCAAGGGTTCAATAGTCAAAGCAAAGTCCAATCAAAACCACCAGAAGCTTGCATACAGAAAGAGGAAAATTACCTGAGATCGCGGATCGCCGAAGGGTAAAAAATTAGCACTAGGTATAAATCACGGAAGAAGGGACCGGTAGGGCAAGGACTCGTACCACATTCGGTATCCCCTGGGCATAAGAATATCATCAATCGGGACCCCGTGATGGAGGAGTCCAGCCGAAAGCTCCTCAACCGTAGCCACAGGAGACATGACATCCTTGGGAGGACCCTGCGGCATGGTAAAATGATCTCGATATTGATGTATCACTCTCTCCCCCAAGTAGTACACTCTGACCCGCGGCAGCTCGATCCTAGAATGGAGAACCAACATAGGGGTCAAGGATGATTTGCCCAAACAAAGAGAATCCTATAAGTCAAACAGACATCATCAAAACTCTAAGAAAAAGAGAAGGGTGTCCATACCTGGTCCAGGATTGGTAAATCAAACTGGGACCTCAGGCCAACTGCCAACTCTAGTTTGCTAAGAAAAATGGACCTCTCGATAGGTTTCGAGCCTCTCGAGAACCTCTCGAGGAGATGGGCATACCTGGCGTGTGTAATACACACGCCAGATAATTTTTGGAGAAATGTTGCCTAGCATGTATATTATACACGCCAGGCCATTTATTTCCA
Source organism: Chloranthus sessilifolius (assembly GCA_021018995.1). Taxonomy (NCBI): domain Eukaryota; kingdom Viridiplantae; phylum Streptophyta; class Magnoliopsida; order Chloranthales; family Chloranthaceae; genus Chloranthus; species Chloranthus sessilifolius. Next base: position 122,265,407 of record CM037588.1, on the reverse strand, counting down.
TAAATGGCTTGGCGTGTATAATATACACGCCAAGCATGGATGGGCCCCCAAGCGGGCTTCGAACTTCCCAGACACTGAACATATGCCTAACGTGGATAATATACACGCCAGGCATAGCTACAGTAAATCTTGGATTTTGCTCGAATTTCACTTTTTTGGTTTGACTTGTTGACCATCGTAATGTTTAGGGTGGATTTCTTTAGGAGTGTTGCACCCTCATTTATCCTATTTGCAACCCTCCAGTCATTTGAAACACCACCCTATCATCTACCATTGAAATCCATTGCCCACATTTCCAAGCTCTCAAAATTGTAGGAAACTTTAGATTAGAAGATTACCTAATTGCTAACCGTAATAGCCACTTAAGTGCCCTCTTAACCTCCCTTTTTTCTATAAATAGAGAGGCACCCCTCCCTTTATAAGGGCCTGAAAATTTTCAAAGAGAGAAAATTCTAGTGAGATCCCCTCCCATTTGCCTCCACTAAACCCATATAATTCCATAAATGAGTTTCATCTTTCACACCTCATTCTACACCATCCATCCTTAAGATTTAGCTAGATCTTGCCCCTACCCTTCTTCTCCTACCTCTTAGCTCCCTAGCCTTAGAGATCAAACTCGTTTCTCTAACCATTTGCTTTCGGAAGCTCATCCAAGACTATCTCACGTGAAGATTCACATCGGTGCTACAAGGGCTTGAGAGCTCCGGCTCTCCCCTCTATTCCTCTACCTTCTTTTGCTTCTCCTCTATCCTAGAATTGAGCCATTACGTTGCCTAAATTTCGGCAAACGGGACGGGATCAATAGGATCGGCGTGCCTTCGGGCAAGGGGAGGTGCCGCTCATATTTATTTCTTTTTTATGTATAAAATTATATATATATATATATATATATTAGATAAACCAGCCACACATCCAAACAGCCATAGTAAAGACCCCTTACGAGCGAGTTGATCGGGTGCCTAGCACCTTCCCGATCGATAACCGAAGCCCCTACCCAAGAGCCTTTAGCGTAGACCGGAATCAGAGTCATTTCTGCACTTCGGTGCTTTCAATAATCATTTAGGTTTCCTGGGACACCAAAAGCTCCGGGTGGCAACTCTAGTTTTTATTAGCGAGCACATCGTCGCGACGGGTTTGATAAAAATCCACAGTTGCACAGATGGCGACTCTGCTGGTGATATTTTAGATCTTCTACTTGAAGTTAGCCCCTTTGCTTGTGTTGTTTTCTTTCCTTGTTACTAACTTTTTTTCTCATTTTTTTACATACTTACCCCTAAGATTTCGTCGATTTTTCTTACCCCTACGTTTCAGTCTATTTTTACTTACCCATACTTTTCTGTCATTTACGTGCCTTAGCCGATTGGCAGGCCTACTTGAGCGTTGTCTTTACGATTCATTTATTTGTCTGTCATTTATATGCCTTAGCTAATTGGCAGGCTTACTTGCGCATTTACACACCTTAGCCATTTGGCGGGCCTACTTGAACTTTTACTTTCCACAATCATATCTCATTAGTGGACGCCAACCCGTAGAGGTGGCACGGGACCATCACCCCCCATTTTTGAACATTAAGCAGACTCCCTTAAAAATTAGAGTTAAAATTGAACCAAGAGGGGGACTTAATTGAATTTTTTTTTAGGGTAGATTTTATAAGGGTTGAGAATTTTAAGTAAAGATACAAACATCCCGATTCTTAGTACGGCAGCATCCCCTAGTGGTGATGATCCAGAAAAGTACTACCTCATCTAGTATCTGAGAAGGCGCTTGCACCGGAGGTATATAGGGTGGGTGACCGATCTAGTTACGAAGCTTAAAAGCCTTGGGGGAGTGCATTAGTTGTCCCGAATCAACCTTGTATCCTAGGTTCGGTGAGGAGGGACCCGTTACAATAAGGAAATCAGTCCCCGAAAGCATCGCTTCAAGAAAACCAGAAAAAAGACCAATTTTGGGCTTGCTGTTTGCTATCAAAATATAAATATAAATCCCATTTTTGCTTGGCGTGTGTAAAATACACGCCAAGCCATTTTTTCCCCAGAACTGCTCTGGCATGTATAATACACACGCCAAGATAAAATCTCCAGATTTTGGCCTGACACATATAATACACACGCCAAGCCTGTTTTGGACCAGGCAACCTGAATCTGAGGCCTATTATCACCATCCTGAGTCCCCCGCTTAGTGGTTTAGCACCTCTGATAGGTCCCACAGTCTTCGACACCCAACACTCCACCGTCGGTCAAAAGAGGTTACCTTCTTATTGAGTTGCTCCGGGGGATCGGGTTGTTTACGTAGATTCCCGTGCCTTCACTTAGATCAAAGGGTTTCCCTTTGACTCTTCTGAAGCACATCGAGATCCTACCACGGGAGCTATTTAGGGTACGAATACTTCCCGAAACGGGAATTCCAAGGCCTCAAAACTCATCAAGTTCATTTGCTTTATCCAAAATCCAAAAAATAAAAATCCAAAAATAATATAGTTTGTGGTGCTGCTTGACACATCTTACCCTCCATCATCACGAAGGAAGGAGAAGAAAATTTTATGGGCCCCACCCAAGGCACCCGTACCCCACCCGTCACTAAGCCATGTTATGGGCAGTTGATCCGGCGTATGTCAATCCCAATTCATCCCCGCCACATTCCCCAACTCATTCCCACATGGATGAAATCCCCATTTCTGATTCCCCCACCCCATCCGATTTCGATGTCACCGGACCCTGTGGTGCACCCATATTTCCATCCACATCCTCCACATCAACTAAAAATCCACCCCATTTTTCCCACACTTCCACCCAAGATATTTCCCAATTTTCTCAATCCAATCAAGCCATATCTAGTTCTCCCCCATCCATATAAGCCATGCCCATTTCCCCCTGCACATCCACTCCAAATCTCCCCAATTTTTCCCCCACCTTTACCCAAAATCCATCCCATTTTCCCTCCACTTACACTCAAAATCCACCCCATTTTCCATCTCACTTTCCATCCACATCCACCCAAAATCCAACCCAATCTTCCACCGTAACCCCACAAGCAATGCCCAATTCTCCCCAATCCCCTCAAAGTATATCACATTTTCTCCCATCCTTGGGAGGACCCTGGGGCATGGTAAAATGATCTCGATATTGATGTATCACTCTCTCCCCCAAGTAGTACACTCTGACCCACGGCAGCTCGATCCTAGAATGGAGAACCAACATAGGGGTCAAGGATGATTTGCCCAAACAAAGAGAATCCTATAAGTCAAACAGACATCATCAAAACTCTAAGAAAAAGAGGAGGGTGTCCATACCTGGTCCAAGATTGGTAAATCAAACTGGGACCTCAAGCCAACTGCCAACTCTAGTTTGCTATGAGAAATGAACCTCTCGACAGGTTTTGAGCCTCTCGAGGAGATGGGCATACCTGGCGTGTGTAATACACATGCCAGATAATTTTTTGGAAAAATGTTGCCTAGCATGTATATTATACACGCCAGGCCATTTATTTCCATAAATGGCTTGGCGTGTATAATATACACGCCAAGCATGGATGGGCCCCCAAGCGGGCTTCGAACTTCCCAGACACTGTACATATGCCTAACGTGGATAATATACACGCCAGGCATAGCTATAGTAAATCTTGGATTTTGCCCGAATTTCACTTTTTTGGTTTGACTTGTTGACCATCGTAATGTTTAGGGTGGATTTCTTTAAGAGTGTTGCACCCTCATTTATCCTATTTGCAACCCTCCAGTCATTTGAAACCCCACCCTATCATCTACCATTGAAATCCATTGCCCACATTTCCAAGCTCTCAAAATTGTAGGAAACTTTAGATTAGAAGATTACCTAATTGCTAACCGTAATTAGCACTTAAGTGCCCTCTTAACCTCCCTTTTTTCTATAAATAGAGAGGCACCCCTCCCTTTATAAGGGCCTGAAAATTTTCAAAGAGAGAAAATTCTAGTGAGATCCCCTCCCATTTGCCTCCACTAAACCCATATAATTCCATAAATGAGTTTCATCTTTCACACCTCATTCTACACCATCCATCCTTAAGATTTAGCTAGATCTTGCCCCTACCCTTCTTCTCCTACCTCTTAGCTCCCTAGCCTTAGAGATCAAACCCGTTTCTCTAACCATTTGCTTTCGGAAGCTCATCCAAGACTATCTCATGTGAAGATTCACATCGGTGCTACAAGGGCTTGAGAGCTCCGGCTCTCCCCTCTATTCCTCTCCTTCTTTTGCTTCTCCTCTATCCTAGAATTGAGCCATTACGTTGCCTAAATTTTGGCAAGCGGGACGGGATCAATAGGATCGGCGTGCCTTCGGGCAAGGGGAGGTGCCGCTCATATTTATTTCTTTTTTATGTATAAAATTATATATATATATATATATATTAGATAAACCAGCCACACATCCAAACAGCCATAGTAAAGACCCCTTACGAGCGAGTTGATCGGGTGCCTAGCACCTTCCCGATCGATAACCGAAGCCCCTACCCAAGAGCCTTTAGCGTAGACCGGAATCAGAGTCATTTCTGCACTTCGGTGCTTTCAATAATCATTTAGGTTTCCTGGGACACCAAAAGCTCCGGGTGGCAACTCTAGTTTTTATTAGCGAGCACATCGTCGCGACGGGTTTGATAAAAATCCACAGTTGCACAGATGGCGACTCTGCTGGTGATATTTTAGATCTTCTACTTGAAGTTGGCCCCTTTGCTTGTGTTGTTTTCTTTCCTTGTTACTAACTTTTTTTCTCATTTTTTTGCATACTTACCCCTAAGATTTCGTCGATTTTTCTTACCCCTACGTTTCAGTCTATTTTTACTTACCCATACTTTTCTGTCATTTACGTGCCTTAGCCGATTGGCAGGCCTACTTGAGCGTTGTCTTCACGATTCATTTATTTGTCTGTCATTTATATGCCTTAGCTAATTGGCAGGCTTACTTGCGCATTTACACACCTTAGCCATTTGGCGGGCCTACTTGAACTTTTACTTTCCACAATCATATCTCATTAGTGGACGCCAACCCGTAGAGGTGGCACGGGACCATCACCCCCCATTTTTGAACATTAAGCAGACTCCCTTAAAAATTAGAGTTAAAATTGAACCAAGAGGGGGACTTAATTGAATTTTTTTTTAGGGTAGATTTTATAAGGGTTGAGAATTTTAAGCAAAGATACAAACATCCCGATTCTTAGTACGGCAGCATCCCCTAGTGGTGATGATCCAGAAAAGTACTACCTCATCTAGTATCTGAGAAGGCGCTTGCACCGAAGGTATATAGGGTGGGTGACCGATCTAGTTACGAAGCTTAAAAGCCTTGGGGGAGTGCATTAGTTGTCCCGAATCAACCTTGTATCCTAGGTTCGGTGAGGAGGGACCCGTTACAATAAGGAAATCAGTCCCCGAAAGCATCGCTTCAAGAAAACCAGAAAAAAGACCAATTTTAGGCTTGCTGTTTGCTATCAAAATATAAATATAAATCCCATTTTTGCTTGGCGTGTGTAAAATACACGCCAAGCCATTTTCAGGCTGCTCATGGCATGTATAATACACCGCCTTAAAGATAAAATCTCGATTTTGGCTTTGACACATATAATACACCAGCCAAGCTTTGTTTGGACAGGCAACGCTTTACAGATCGACAGGGCTATTATCACGCCATTACGAGGTCCCAGCTTAGTGGTTTAGCACCTCTGATAGGTCCCACGGTCTTCCCGACACCCAACACTCCATAAATGGGATCAAAAGAGGTTACCTTCTTATTGAGTTGCTTCGGGGGATCGGGTTGTTTACGTAGATTCCCGTGCCTTCACTTAGATCAAAGGGTTTCCCTTTGACTCTTCTGAAGCACATCGAGATCCTACCACGGGAGCTATTTAGGGTATGAATACTGCCCGAAACGGGAATTCCAAGGCCTCGAAACTCATCAAGTTCATTTGCTTTATCCAAAATCTAAAAAATAAAAATCCAAAAATAATATAGTTTGTGGTGCCTGCACAACGACATCGCCTTACCCTCCATCATCCTGAAGGGGAAGGAGAAGAAAATTTTACGGGCCCCACTCGAGGCACCCGTACCCCACCCATCACTAAGCCATGCTATGGGCAGTTGATCCGTCGTATGTCAATCCCGATTCATCCCGGCCACATTCCCCAACTCATTCCCACATGGATGAAATCCCCATTTCTGATTCCCCCACCCCATCCCATTTCGATGTCACCGGACCCTTTGGTGCATCCATATTTCCATCCACATCCTCCACATCAACTAAAAATCCACCCCATTTTTCCCAGACTTCCACCCAAGATATTTCCCAATTTTCTCAATCCAATCAAGCCATATCTAGTTCTCCCCCATCCATATAAGCCATGCCCATTTCCCCCTGCACATCCACTCCAAATCTCCCCAATTTTTCCCCCACCTTTACCCAAAATCCATCCCATTTTCCCTCCACTTACACTTAAAATCCACCCCATTTTCCATCTCACTTTCCATCCACATCCACCCAAAATCCAACCCAATCTTCCACCGTAACCCCACAAGCAATGCCCAATTCTCCCCAATCCCCTCAAAGTATATCACATTTTCTCCCATCCACATCCAATCCAATGCCCGCCTTTACCCAAGTCATGCCCAATTTTTCCCAATCCCCTCCATCCAATTTTCCCTCATCCATATCCAATCCAATGCCCACCTTTACCCAGGTCATGCCCAATTTTTCCCAATCCCCTCCATCCAATTTTCCCTCATCCACATCTAATCCAAATCTGCCACATTTCCCCCCATTTAGCCAGGTCATGCCTAATTTCCCTCACACTTCTTCCCAGGTAATGCCCAATCTTCCATTTACATCCACCCCATCACCCAATCCCATGGCCATGATGGATGGAATGGTCATGGCCTACATAATTTGGAAGGCCTCTCAAAGCCTCCCCCATCCATCCCACACATCCCCAATCCCATCCCATACACTCCAAAGTCTTCATACTTCCTTCCTCCAAAACTCTAATCAGCCCCCCATTATTTTTACCACCCAACGCTCCCATCAAACATGGGGTCATTTGAGTGGGCCTCAAGGCCCAATACTCTAAGCCCACCAAGGGCTAATATCTCAAGCCCATCAAGGCCCAATACCTCAAGCCCATCAAGGCCCACTATCCCAAGCCCACCAAGGCCCAATACCCGAAGCCCACCAAGGCCTAATGGCCCAGGCCCAATACCCCAAAGCCCACCAATGCCAAATGGCCCATGCCCAAGCCCATCAAGGCCCAATATATCAAGCCCACCAAGGCCCATTTCCCTATACCCTAGCCCATCAAGGCCCATTGCCCTATACCAAGCCTATCAAGGCCTAACATCCCAAGTCCACTAAGGCCCCAACCTGGGATCCCCATTTACAAACCCTTCATCATTTCTCCAATATCTCACCTTTACCTATACCCAATAGGCCCCCATTCCCGCTCAAATAAACCCAAACCCAATACCCCAATCCGGCATAAGCCCCATCCATCCACATTTATCACACCCGCACCCTTCTCAATATGGGGATCTATCCCATACCATCAACCATCCCCAATTTACCCATCCTCTCATCCCCCAACCCAATCAACAAAATTCTTATCAACCTCAGTGGCCTCATCAAGCACCTGCCCAACCTATTCAGAATCAGCAAGAAAACCTCACCCTTCCTCCACCATATGTTGATCAACAATACGAGAAAGATGAGGCCAAAAATAGTGGAGCCTATGCAGGGGCATTCGCCAACTTTAATCCCCCACTACCCACACATACCAATCCCCAGGCCATCCAAAATGAAGGGAGGCAACCTCTTGAGGGAACAGCCCTAGCCCCACCATCCAGAGAATTTGAGCAGCTGAAAGAACAAATGGATAAATCTAGAAGCAACTAATGAAGTTAGGGGGAACCGAGATTCATGTCACAGATTTCTCAGATCTGTGCCTTTTTGTTGATGTCCCACTGCCACCCAAATTTAAAGTACCCACATTTGATAAATATAATGGCACAGGTAATCCAATTGGCCATCTAAAATTATACTGTAGAGATATGTGCCAGTATGGAGGGGATGAGCGTTTGCTCATAAAAGTTTTCTAGAAGAGTCTCACGAGTTCGATTTTGAGATGGTTCATTTCCTTAGAACCATCTATGATTAAAACATGGAAAGATCTGACCCACTTATTCCAAGAGCAGTATGTCTATAACATAGACATTGAACCCTACAAGTCAGATCTAGCCTGACGAAGCATTCAGTGAAAACCTCGAGTGATGGAGGGCATTGGCAGCCCAAGTAAAAAATAGAATACCCGATGCTGAGCAAATCGAGTTGATCTCGAAAAACACTCTTTCAGTCATCTCAGATCTTTTAGTATACCAATAGCAGTTCAGCTTTGCTGACTTGGTAAGGAATGCCAACCGTTGTGAGGGCATAATTAGAGAGGGACGTTTGAGTAAGAATGTGTCCAGTGGGGCCAGTGGGGTTCGAAAGTTTACCGAACAGAAGACTGGGAGAGGTGTAGGGGCAGAGGTACAAAATATAATGAACACACAACCCAACACCAACATGATCCCCTTTCAAGTCGTGGCAGCACAACCATCACCAGCACTAGCACCAATAAATCAGGCTCCAAGGCAGAATAATATCCCCTGGGGGAAAATGACCCCTGAACAGAGAGGGGCCCGATATAATAGAATATTCACTCCCCTGGGGTAATCCTTGAATGTCCTTTTACTTTTATTAGTCGAAAAAGGTTTGGTTACCGTACTCCAACCATGACCTTTGTTGAATTTGCCCCCTAGAGGTTACGATCCCAGCACACATTGCAATTACCACAAGGAACCTGGGAACCCAACTAATCGATGCTATCCGTTAAAGCATGCGATACAAGACCTCATTGAGGTAGGGAAACCCATTCCCCCAGTACCTCCTCAAGCAAATCAACACACTAATATCATACAAGCACCGTTACCCCCACACCCATAGGGAGGAATGCGTCAAAGGGCCACAGTTAACATGTTGCAGAAGAGATGGAAGAGGTCGACCCCTCAGAATATGTTGGCATAGGGAAAAACTACGATGACTAATGGCTATGAGATCAGGAGAGCGAGACCGTCGGGGTAGTTGAGCCTTTAAAGTTAGCTAATTATTTTTCAAGCCCGACACCTCAAGCAGCACCACTAGATCAAAGGCCATATTTTCCCTCACCAGCTCTTGTTAATCAAGTCCAAACCAATTGGGCCCCACCACCTCGGCAATACCAAACATATTCAGCATCAACCCCCATCAATTACATGGTGCCCAATTTTACCCTGCCTTTGGAATCAACTCTGACTCCCAACAATTGGTCCAATTTTTCCATGCCATCATCAGCCCATCCACCTTCATCTCTGACACCGATCCAATACGATTGGCCCAATTTTGCCACACCCCTGCCAGTTTACCCATCTCCAACACCAGTCAACGAGATCTGGCCTAGTTTTTCCATGCCATCAATCTAGGCATCTCCGATACCCTCATCCACTCTATTTTAAATCTCAGGGCCGACCTATGACCGCCACCAGATCCCTCTCAATTATGATCAAACAGACATCAATATGGGTAGTAATAGCGAAAGGGAAATTGAATTCATCACACGGTCAGGGAGGATTTCTAAACAACCTGAGGTATCGATACCAGCCCGGCTAGAAGAGAAGAAGGAACTAGCTGCAATGAACCCCTTCAAAAAAATAGGCAGAGAGCCCATATTATAACCTTAGTTAAGGAAAATGCCAGCCCACATCACAGTGTGAGACCTGTTAATGACATCTTCATTCCATTTCCAGGCTCTGATGGGAGCACTAAAAGATGAACATGTATCCATCCAAGTAACCCCTGATGAGGTGGGATAAATAATTGGGCAGGTTTTAGCCCCCAACTCCATCTCGTTTTCAAATGTCGTTCTTTCAGACGAGTGAAATAATCGTTTCAAACCCTTCAACATTACGGTGGAAATAGGGAACTTGGTGATTCCATTAGCACTGATAGATAATGGATCGGCCTTGAATGTGTGCCCGTTAAGAACTGTAATAAAGATAGGGGTGGATCCTTCCATGTTTAGGCCAACCAGAACAAGTGCAAGAGGGTATGATTGTACCAGGAGGGAAGTGATAGGAGAAGTTGATCTTCAGCTCACCATTAGGCCAATGACCTTCTCAATCCCATTCCAAGTCATGGACATCAAGTCCTCCTTCAACATGCTACTAGGATCGTGGCTGCATGAAATCGAGGGGGTGCCCTCCACTCTACACTAATAGCTCAAATTCATATCAGAGTAGAAGGTCACAACAATCATGGGAGAAGGGCAAGAAGAAAGAGAGAAAATGGCTCACAGCATCATAAATCTCAAGCTGCTGGATGTACCCCATACAGCTGAAGACACAGATCTTCACAGCTTCCAGTATGATGTGTCAACATTGGGGCTAGAACCTATTAGAGGGGTCGCCAAAAAATTAGAGGTGGAAAGATTACAGCAGTAACCATGCTCCAAAAGTGGGGCTATCAGAGAGAAAAATGTTTGGGTTCCCGTTTGCAAGGCAGGAGAGACCTGGTCAGAGCGAAAGGCGGCCAACATGTCAGATTTGGGATAGGTTACATGCCCACTGAGGAAAAGGTTCAAGATGCCAAGGAGAAGGTCCGAACCATAGCCGCTGCCAAAGCCAGGCGGATAGACCTAGAAGATGAACCCCGTCTGAGACCTCATATCCGCAATACATTCGTAAGTATGGGGGTTGTAAAAATTGATCAGAATGGGGCAACACAGCTGACCATAGACAAGCCGGTGGCCGCTATCCACCCAACTAATCCCCAAATCATTCCCCTCGATGTGGAAATAGACTTGACATCCCTATAACGTTTTGAGGAGAAATCCTTACCAATCCAGCCATCTATCTTGAACCATCCAAAACCCATATTGACGTTTGAGGACTGGGTCTCGGACAGCCCATGATAAGCATGATGGAGGCTGAATCCCAAAGGCCACCGCAATCAGCCTCCTCCATCAGAGCAGGAAACGGGGTGGCACCTCAGGTAAGGAATTGGGTGTCTGTGCTGCTAACCCTGGAAGCATCAAATGGCCACAAATACGATACTAGCTTCCCAAAAAGAAACAACCTTTAAAAGGTGAGGTTAGCCTTTTGTAGGCAATACCATGTGTATATAAAGACCCACTTTGCCAAGGGCCCATATCCGAAGAAAAAGACAAATTCAAAAAAATAAAAGAAATACAAAATAATTCAAAAACAATTGTCTTTTAAAATTCTCAATAAAATTAAGAAAAATGATGCCTTAATTGAAAAACCTGTCCCACGTGAAATCGATCCCTTTCCTATAGAAATACAAGAAGAGGTAGGAGTCATGAGTCTAGATGAGGAGATCCCTACTGCGGAGCTCACCAATGAGCTCCTTGACCAATTTGCCGATTTTAAGCTTGGCCCTATCCCAATCGTTGAAGAAACATAAGACATCAACCTGGGTACAAAGGAGGTTCCTTGAATCACTAAGATCAAAACGTCGCTGTCCCCCAAGAAAAGAAAAAGCATGATTGATTTCCTTCGGTCATTCTAAGATGTCTTCGCATGGTCATATGAGGATATCCCTGGTTTGGAAACCGATTTGGTCGAGTATGACCTGTCGCTATATCGAGATATTAAGTCGGTCAAGCAAAAGTTAAGACTCCTCAGACAAGAATGGAGGCTGAAAGTGAAGGACGAGGTCATCAAATAGTACGATGCAGGGTGGTTTCTCATATTCTCCAAGTACCCGCAATGGCTAGCCAATATGGTCCTGGTGTCGAAGAAAGATGGAAAGGCTCGAATGCGCATCGACTTCAGAAACCTGAACAAGGCGAGCCCAAAGGACGACTTCCCATGTCCCCACATCAGTATCTTGGTTGATAGCACTGCTAGGCATGGGATGCTCTTGTTCATGGACAGATTTTCTTGATACAATCATATCAAGCAGACTGAGAGAAGACATCGTTCGTTACTCCATGATAAACTTTTTGTTACCGAGTCATGCCATTTGGGTTGAAGAATGCTGGGGCAACATACCAAAGGCAATGATGGCACTCTAATTCGAGAGAGAAATTCAAGCCCACTAGGAAGGACCTTATGTCATCCAAGAGGTGCTGCCTGGATACACGGTCTACCTTGCCGCCATGGACGGAGATCACTTTCCTGAGCCAATCAATGTTGGATACGTCCGACGATTCTACCTTAGTCTCTGCAACAAGGTAAGTATTGATAAGATGGATACGTGACTGCTTAAGGACCCAAAAAAAGAGGCCATCATTTCAAAGCCAAGTAGCCAAAAAGCACCCCTGAATAATTATATCCTTTGCTACACCCATTGAGCCATTGTCCTTTCTTTCAATAAACCCCTCCCAAGAAAAGAAAATGTGTGTATAAATACTAACAAAAAAGGAGAGAAAGAGTTACCATCAAAATCTAAAAAAATTAGAAAAGCAAATTTCCAAAAAGTGGATGTCTGAAGAAAAGCAAAAAATATATATATAGAAAAAAAAGAGATAAAAAAATCATAGGGCATGTACAGTAAAAATCCCCCAAGGAAGAAGTGTATTACAATAACCCAATCAATGAAGCCATTTAACCCGACAATACCTATAAAATTCTTAACCTTTCCCATGGCCACGATACATCCCTAAAGAAAACCTTCTTTAAGGTCTACAAGTAGTCACAGTATCCGTTGAGTCAGCATGAGCAAAGCTGTGAGACGACAAAATAATTTCATCGAGCTAGCTATGACGGAGTCGACGTTCATGTCGTGGCCTTTGAGAAAATAAAGAAGAAAAGAAAAAGAAAAAATACAAGCTCAAAGCGAAGAGGATGTGGTGAAAACCCGAAAGGGCACCATGGGTAAAAGCAACGAGCTTGTGCGGACCAGGTGAAAACCTGAAAAGGCGCCTGGAGTAAAAATGCATACCCATGGACGTAGTGAAAACCTGAAAGGGCACTACGGGTAAAAAAGAGGGCAACAACGGACACGGTGAAACCCGTCTTGGGCGCTGTGAGTAAAAATATTGTAAAAGAAAAAAGAAAAAGAGAAAATCATTCAGCTACTCCCATGATTACAATCCTGAGCTATCTGATCCTAAACTGGGCCGCTCTTGTTTGCTCAAATCGGATCTTGATCAGGTATATCTTCGCAGCCGTACCTGTTGTCGCTCCAAGTGTGCCAAAATTATGTGCATTATAAATCAAAAATTAAAGAATTAAAGAATGCTAAATTATATGGATGTTAACTTATGAAAGGGATATCAGCACATTGGGGCTAACACTGGCCTGCAAGATCAGGGCCAATTGTAGCAAGTTTTAAAAGTAAGTATTTCAAGATCGTCCACAGAGAAGTTTGTCTAAAATGAGAGATAAACCTCCAGATCTGTGCTACCAGATCTGGCTCTATAATTATCTAAAATAAAGAATAGATAAAAGAGAGTATTGGATTGTGTCACATTTAACTATAAGCAAATAAAGAAAAGAACTAATTACATGATCCAGATCCGAGTTGGGAAGATGTTTAAAATAAGACAAATGCAGAAATAATAGCTTCATGTACTTTAGTCTCTGAATTTTAATGGAGAGTCTGTAGTTCAACAGAGCAGATTCAATCTTCATCTGGCTACCAAGATGATGTAAGAGAAATAAATCCGAATTAAGGAATAGGTTTAGACTTATGGTCGTGATCTCATCACTTAAATGGTCATAGATCATCGACTAGTCATAGCCTATTCTTTAGTTCGAACATGAACATCATCAGAATGTCGCTTGAATTAGGTTACCAACGCTAATTCGCATGTGGATGATGAATTAAGGGAAGTTGGATGCGGATAAGTGAATCTAAAGAAGTCTAATGCACTAAGGTGATCATTCGTAACCCACATGACTCCAATGGAGAAGACACAAATTACAAAGAACCTTTTAAAATCCAATACATACAATTACAGAGCACGGCTTCTTAGAGAGCCCTCGGACTTCTGATCTGAGCTTCTCGAGCCCTCAGATTCTGATCTTGAATCCGAACTTGGAAGTACAAATCACTCACAATGGCTCTCAAAGGTAAACTACAAGAAGGATTACAGGGGTTCGGATAAGCTATCCGACCGAATGAGGGAAACAGAGATGAAAACTCTAAAACTGGATACCCAAATTGGGCAAATGGTTCGTCTATTTATAGTTTTCCCTAAGCCACTCGGATGTGTATCAACCAATCGAATTGGATAGATCTGTATCAACCAATAGGAGTCGAGCACCGGGATCCGGATCTGTTCGCCAATCGTAAATGCTTGATCTGGTTCACCAATCAGAAACAGAGGCATCAATTCTTATGTAATTTAAAATCTGTTTGAGCTTCTAGAAGTTCATCTTTGGGTGTTCACATGGGGTGGAATATGCCTTTGGTTCGTGCTCGTAATCTTCCAAAATGTCCTTGGGTTTTAAGATGCATTGGCTGCGTGCAAAGTTTCTGAAATACCCTTCTGACGACGAGCAAATCCCGTAATGCCATTTCGCATAGTTTAAGGGCTTTTTTAAAGTAGTTTGGCTCAAGCTCTCTTCGCAAAGCATTTTGGCTTCGGAGATCTTTTCAAAGCATTTTGGCTTCAGAGATCTTTTCAAAGCATTTGGCTTCAGGAGATCTTTTCGCAGCATTTTGGCTTCAGAGATCTTTTCGCAAAGCATTTTGGCTTCAGAGATCTTTTCGCAAAGGACTTCTCTTCTTTTAGCAGAGTGTTTTCTTCTTTCGCAAAGTTCAAAGTTCTTTGCGAATAGTAGAAGTTCTTCTTGAATTGAACTTTAGCTTCCATTCTTCTTTGAATGGATCCTTCTTCTTCTTCGGTCTTTTCTTGCTCTTTTAGGACCTTTTTAGCCATTCGAGGCTATTTCTTCACTCCTCTTTGAGTTTGACATGCGTTGTCGACTTTTGATCATTTTAGGATGGTTTTGATTTGGACCGTCTTTTTGGTTAGCGCAATATGAACACTAAAGCACTTATTTAGTCCTCTCAAGGGTCTTTCAAGGCTCATGTTTAGTGAAAAATGGTATTTTTCACTACTTAACACACCCCAAACCTAAGCTTTGCTAGTCCCCGAGCAAAGAAACATAAAAACAAAGTAAAGAGCCACTTTTGTAGGAAGCACAGTGCATTTAGCATATGCAACAAGCCTTTTCAACCCCTAGGTGATCCCTAGAGGAGGAGTAAGTCTCCCGAGGGTTTTCTGAAGGTACCCACAAACTTCTCCATGAAACAGTTAATCATCTGCAATATTATCAAATGAGCAATCAAGGAGCAGGTTAGTTACTCTTGAATCAATGATGAAAGCAAAATTTGATTATTGTTTGCACAGAATTTAAACATTTATAAACCTTATGAATGTTTCAATATTTCCAATCACTGTGAACAAGAAAATCATACAAATGTGCTGAAGCTCATCCTATGGATAAAAATTAGGTTATAAGTCATACTTAAGGTGCTCAAGTTCCAACCCAAACACTCACCAGTATACTCTCAATGTTGTTTTTGTTGAGGGGTTCATTTTCACTCAAGCTCAAGAGCGCTTACATCTCCCAAATGGATCTGTAAGCATGAGCATAGCCATGATTCTTAGGCAATGGCATCATTGACATCTCCTCACCATAGATTGGGTCACTCCCTATCTCCACATGACAGCTCACTCAACTTTGGATCACAAGGGCTTTTAATCTAGCTTTGTTCGTATCGCTTATGGAGTGAAGTTTCAAGGAAAGGCAGCTTGAACAGAGGTTTGAATTTGAGAACTCGGGAAGTGCAGGAGATGGTTCATGACTCCACCTTTTGAGTTTAGCTTCTTTCTTCTTCTTTTCGAGATTCTCACATTCACAAAGTGATCAGTTCTTTCTTTGATCTTGCATTTTCAACATAAGGTCCCTTTTTGCCTTTTTGCTTGCAACTTTTTACATTGTTTGTCTCTTCTTTCTCGGTCACCATATTGCCTGTTTTTGAGGTATTTTCTCTTCATTTTCTTGATGTTGCCCGTAAATGGTCCATCTTCGCTTCTTTCTCCTTTACCTCCTGAATTCTCGAGTGAGGGAAGGCTGAATTAGTTCCATAGGTTCAAAAAGTACTTTTGAGTATTTTGATGAAGAATTGTAGGATTTACTCAAATGGGGTACAAACAGGGCAGATTTTTCTTGGTTGGTTCTCATAGGTTCAAGTCATTCAAAGAAGGCCTTGATCTTTTCCTCGCTTCATGAGTGTCAACTTGTTTTAATTTGAGTTTCCTAACTTCTAGTGGATCTAATGCCTCACCAATCCTTTGAATCGTAAAAAAAATTGCCTCACCACTCTTCAATGAGATGGAAAATATAGGGCTCAATTTCACCGGTTATGGTTTTTCCTTGAGCTTTTACATATCTTTACCTTTTTCTTCCTTTGACTTACTACGTACGATACCAAGATGTTTTTATGGTGTAATCATCATGGAAATGTAGAATATCGCAAGGTTTAGAATGTCTAAACTTGGCAAAGGAATTTTAAATTTTCTAGTTGGTCATGATTTCAAGTAAATTAATACATTTCCTAATTACTAGGTGATTCTCACGCTTTATGTTAACTATTCCTAGGCAGACTTGTCTGCCACACCCCCAAACCTAAGATGAACATTGTCCTCAATGTTCTAGACAATGAGAGACTGGGAGCAGCAGGGTAAAAGAAGAAAGAAAAACTAAGAACAGAAAAAAAATCTAAACTATATGCAGCAGAAAATAAAATGTAAAATCAAGATATGAGCAAGGAAATGGAAAACATGCTATACAAATGCAAGAAAAATCAACAAAACAATGCTAGAACTGCTAAATAAAATCTAACAAATAGAAGGATTACTATGTAAATGAAAGGAAACTAATGCTAATAACTGAGAAACAGTAAAACCAAGGTAAGGGATCAATACAAAGTTAAAAAAGAAAAGAAAAGTGTTGATACAAAACTGAATTTGTGAATGCAAAATAGGAAAACAAAGTTATAAACTAACTATAAAAATGACGAAAATCAAGAAACGAGGACACATTAACCTAAGAAAGAAAAAAATCAGCTATCTAAAAAATGAATTTGAAACTAAATTTCCTAAAACAGAAAATCTAGTGCCAAATGATACTTCCAAAGCCCAATGAAAAAAATAATCCAATAGCCTGAGATTCTTATGAATCTATGTGATTATAAAATGATTAAAGGTGAATACAAAGAAAAGCAAGATTCATAAGATTGACCCCTTTGTTGATGATGTGTATGAAAAAAAAATAATGAAGCATGGGAGCATATATTAAAAAGGGTTCACACACAACCGAGACCCATTTATGATGAAGAAATCAAGGAAAATAAAATCTGAGTCCATTGAATATTCAAAACAGCCTATGATCCACTACTCATTATCCTACATGATTCCTAAAAGAAAAATGATCTCAAAGAGTCCAGATGGGAAAAGTGGATGCAAATGGAGAAAACAAAGATGCCTAAAAGAGAGAAATTATAACCATACCTTGGACCCGATGAACTCTTTTCTCATGAGGCTCCTATCATGGAATGATTTAACCTTTCTTTGTACAACTGGAGCTAGTGTAGGCATCCATCCTCGTTCTTCCAGCTTCGGTGAGTTGAAGCTTCCTTGGTAACTTGTGGAAGAGGGAGAGGAGCAGTCTCCAAGAGAGAGAACTTGGTGAGTGCCTTGCACAAAGCAGACTCCGTGCTGAATTTGATCTCCTTTTCCTTCTTTCTCGGTGGATCCCCAATCATTTTAAATTCGTGGTGGAGTCTTTACCTTGCGAAAATGTTTGTAAAGACTCCTCCACCACTCATCAATGATGTCAACATGGAAACATTCCTCAGAGAGAATTGAGGTTGAGTAATGACATACACATTCAATTTAACTTTCATATTTCCAAAAGACACCTCCATGATGCTGACCTGCATTGAATGCATGCATTAGTCAGAGCTGTGAATGGTCTTCCTGTAATGACAGGGGATGGCAAGTGGTACTTTGGTTGGTTCCATGTCCAACACCAAAAAGTCAGCAGGTAGAAAACTTGTCTACTCCTACCAAAACATCTTCAATCAACCCCATAGGTTTCCTTTCAGATCACATTAGTCAGTAACACCACTTGAGTGGGTTTCAATTCTCCCAAACCTAGCTTCTCATAGATGTAATAGGAAGGTTGACACTAGCACCCGATCTAGCAAGGCTTTCTCAATGGTGTGCTCCCCAATGAAGGGATTGTGGGGATTGTGGTCTTGCATCTTAGGTGGTGTTGCAATTGATAGCACTTGGTTGATTTTCTCCACAGCAAAGGCCTTCTTGGATAAATGTATCCTAGATTGCCTTTTGTGGGTGCACACCTCTTTGAGAAATTTTGCATAAGCAGGGACCTGTTTGATTGCATCAAGCAGAGGTAGATTAATTTTAACTTGCTTGAATGTCTCCATCATTCCCTCAATTTTTGTGTTTCCTTTGTCAAAAGGAGAAACTGACTTCATTGCATGGGGAAATGGGAGGTGAGGAACAAATTTCTCCTCCTCTTTTTCAACAATTTTGTTATTTTCTGTTTTTTCATTTTTTTGAATTTTCTGATGTAAATCAAAACAGACATTAAACACAGCAGAATTGCTGGTTCTCAAGAATTTAAAAATAGAAAATGAATACAAAGGAGAAGGACAAGCAGATCTGCCCTTTTGGTCCAGATGTTCCTTGTTGACTACTGCCCAGATCTGCAAACATCCAAAATCAGAAGCAAGATACCTTATTCAAGTATTGACAAAACTAAAAGAAAAACTCAAAGCACGCCTAAATTTGACAAAAGACAAAAGAGTGGCGCAGATTTATTCAAATAACTAGAAGGCAAAGAATAAAAACTAAAAAAAAAAAAAATTTCGCAAGAAACAGTGTTTTCTATACAAATCGTCAGAGACATTTAATCAAGCACTTGGAATGCAAAGTGCAGGTTTAAAGCAAAAATTAAAATAAATGAAAATAAACATAGGTTTATCTATTTTAGAACAAACTTCCCCGGCAGCGGCGCCAAAAACTTGTTGTCGCTCCAAGTGTGCCAAAATTATGTGCATTATAAATCAAAAATTAAAGAATTAAAGAATGCTAAATTATATGGATGTTAACTTATGAAAGGGATATCAGCACATTGGGGCTAACACTGGCCTGCAAGATCAGGGCCAATTGTAGCAAGTTTTAAAAGTAAGTATTTCAAGATCATCCACAGAGAAGTTTGTCTAAAATGAGAGATAAACCTCCAGATCTGTGCTACCAGATTTGGCTCTATAATTATCTAAAATAAAGAATAGATAAAAGAGAGTATTGGATTGTGTCACATTTAACTATAAGCAAATAAAGAAAAGAACTAATTACATGATCCAGATCCGAGTTGGGGAGATGTTTAAAATAAGACAAATGCAGAAATAATAGCTTCATGTACTTTAGTCTCTGAATTTTAATGGAGAATCTGTATTTCAACAGAGCAGATTCAATCTTCATCTGGCTACCAAAGACGGATGTAAGAGAAATAACCAATTAAGGAATAGGTTTAGACTTATGGTCGTGATCCGCCCACTTAAATGGTCACAGATCCGCTGCCTATTGTGGCCTATTCTTTAGTTCGTAACATGAACATCATCAGTAATGTCGCTGAATTAGGTTACCAACGCTAATTCGCACAGGATGATGAATTACGGGAAGTTGGATGCGGATAAGTGAATCTAAAGAAGTCTAATGCACTAAGGTGATCATTCGTAACCCTCGACATGACTCCAATGGAGAAGACACAAATTACAAAGAACCTTTTAAAATCCAACGTTACAATTACAGAGCGGCTTCTTAGAGAGCCCTCAGACTTACATCAGCTTCTCGAAGAGCCCTCGATTCGATCTTGAATCCAAACTTGGAAGTACAAATCACTCACAATGGCTCTCAAAGGTAAACTACAAGAAGGATTACGGGGGTTCGGATAAGCTATCCGACCGGAATGAGGGAAACAGAGATGAAAACTCTAAAACTGGATACCCAAATTGGGCAAATGGTTCGTCTATTTATAGTTTTCCTAAGCCACTCGGATGTGTATCAACCAATCGAATTGGATAGATCTGTATCAACCAATAGGAGTTGAGCACGGGATCCGTGATCCTGTTCGCCAATCGAAATGCTTGATCCGTTCACCAATCAGAAACAGAGGCATCAATTTCATTATGTAATTCAAAAATCTGTTTGAGCTTCTAGAAGTTCCCGCCAAGTAATTTCATCTTTGGGTGTTCACATGGGGTGGAATATGCCTTTGGTTCGTGCTCTAATCTTCCGAATGTCCTTGGGTTTTAAGACGCATTAAAAGCGTGCAAAGTTTCTGAAATACCTTCTGGACGAGAAATCCTCGTAATGCCATTTCGCATAGTTTAAGGGCTTTTTCAAGAAGTAGTTTGGCTCAGAAGCCTCTCCTCTCTTGTAAGCATTTTGGCTTGAGAGATCTTAATAAGCATTTGGCCTTGAGGAGATCTTTTAAAACATTTTGACAGGGAGATCTTTTACTTAAACATTTTGGCTTGAGGAGATCTTTACATGAGACTTCTCTTCTTTAGCGAGTGTTTTCTTCTTTTACCATAAAGTTCAAAGTTCTTTCTTAGATAGTAGAAATGTTCTTCGAAATTGAACTTTAGCTTCCATTCTTCTTTGCGAATGGATCCTTCTTCTTCTTCAGGTCTTTTCTTGCTCTTTTAGGACCTTTTTAGCCATTGCTGAGGCTATTTCTTCACTCCCTCTTTGAGTTTGACATGCGTTGTCAGCTTTTTGATCATTTTAGGATGGTTTTCGGATTTGGACCTGTCTTTTTGGTTAGCTGCAATATGAACACTAAAGCACTTATTTAGTCCTCTCAAGGGTCTTTCAAGGCTCATGTTTAGGGGTGAAAAATGGTATTTTTCACTACTTAACAGTACCATCAAACATATGACCCGAGGTAAGGATAAAAGGTTGATTCGACCCAAAGGGATGGACATTCCGAGCTTGGTAAAAATTTAGAACCTCGCTCGGATCCTACTACATAAAGGGGTTCGACTATGCTCAAAATGGGACCCGTTACTTCATTTCACTGTTAAGGCATAAAAAAAAAAACCAACAAAAATGAAAAATCTAAAAAAATTCCAAAAAAAATAGATATACTCCTTTTTTATGGCCATATACACATTTATGGCATTGTACTTCCATCCCAAAATGAAGAAAAGGAATAAAAAATCTAAAAACAAAAATCCAAAAAAAATATATACATATAAATCTTGAAAAATATAAAAGTGTAGGTAAGAGTTTACTTCTCCTTCTGTTATGTAGGATGCACATGTGTTACCTCTATAAACAAAAAAGGGAATCACATTTTCTTCCGAAATATATGGAAATATCAAAATGGCCCAAAGGCTTGAAGCTGAAACCTCTTAGCAACGAACATATCAAATGAAGCATCTCTCCACAGACGTCGGTCTATTAAAAAAAAATGGAAAAAGCAATCATTTGAGAAAGAGAAAAGAAATCTGTGTTTTCATGCTACACACAGCTATGCACATGCGTGCTCTAATGCGATAAATTGTTAATATTTTATCGGCAATGCAACTATGCTACATTATCATCCTGAGTCTAAGGTTCGTCTTGGATCTTTGGATCCTACTTTAAAGTAGGAGCAACGATGTCAATCCTGATCAAACGGCCAATGTTTTGATTAGGTTGATTCCACTGCTAAATCCTTGCGCTATGTGTTCCATTTTTGGATTTGCATGAACTTAATTGTCTTAAGCTTCAGATTCCTTAGAAAAGGTCAATTGTTGGTTAAAACCAACCTGTCAAAAAGGAAATTACCTATTGAATGACTATGTTCAAATATGCATTCCGAAAGGCTCATTTTAGGGTGCAGGCTTAAAACTTGCATTTATACGATATCCCTGTAAAGTGTACACCTTGCGTCTGGGTATCCATTGAATGATCATTTGTTTTCGTAAATTATTCCCAGATGGGTTTTGGGTTGGGACTTCAATTGCCCTTTATTTTTATCCACCCCTGATGAGTACATGTTTTTGCATAGTTATTCGATAATAAGATCATCATTGATGAACACCAAGATTGAGTGCCTCCTTCGCTAGGCACCCAATTTTAGCCAGATATGTCCGATGTTATTTGAAGTTGGGTACTCTAGGTCATGTTGATCTAGGACACACTTTAAAAAATGGCACAAACTCCAAAAAAGCGTTGTGACATCAATAATCGCTCCGCTCGGGTAGTTGTGCTAAATTAACTTCAGGATCGATGGGTTCACCCAAAAATCTCAAACCCTACCTCATGTAGCGGCACCCATGGCTGTTCAAATGGGACAATCAATGCCACATGGGATTGGACACAAACTGTGGATCTTCGCATCATTGCCTCGCACCAATCTTTAAGTATGGGTCGATCACCCTCTCGCTCACAGGATAGTCTTATTCGAAGTTTATCTCAAACATCGTGGATCTTCAATTGCACCATCACAATTTTTCCCAGTAATGTCGCTAAGTGCATGGGGACTAGTAGCCTTGGGAAATGGACGTTTTCCTAAATGTTGGGCTTCCTCTACTCTTGAGTGATGCATAATTTCCCTAATATGGGGCTTACGTCACTCTCCATTTAGTTGTTTTTCTCTTTTACTTTTGATGTTTGAGATTCTCTTTGAATACAACAAACTCGTTAGCGTGCCTTGGGCCTCTTCGGATGTCTCTTCCTTTCGCATATGATCGTTACTGATCAGATACCAAAGAGGGGCATCTATAGACACCCAAATTTGGCCCAAGGCTCGATCGAAACATACTTCGAGAAAGGCTCACCCCCGAGCTTCGGACAACATTCCCCGAACCCTTAGGAATTATCCCAAAACCCTTAGGAATCATCCTAAAACCATTAGGAAACATCCCAAACCCTTTGGAATCAACCCCAATCTTCCCAGACCCTGAGAGCCCTTCCCGGACCAATTTCTTCATCCTCCAGAATAGTGGTTGGAAAGAGGAGTTCCAATGTTTAGACAAACCGCTTCTAGAGCTGAGTTATATACTATTTGAAAGAGGACTTCCCCAGATGTCCAACGAGCGAAGAACCACCCCGATCCGAGGTGTACATCAAAAGTTATGATAATCCAAAGTTTCAGACTTGGGCCAGCTCTATTTTGCCAAGAGAAATGGACCTCTCGGCAGTTTTTGAGCCTCTCGAGAACCTCTCGAGGAGATGGGCATACCATGCATGTGTAATACACACGTCAGGCCATTTTTAGAGAAATATTGCCTGGCGTGTATATTATAGACATCAGGCCATTTTTTTCCAGAAATGGCTTGGCGTGTAAAATATACACGACAAGCATGGATGGGCCCCCCAGTGGGCTCTGAATTTCCCAGACACTGTACATATGCCTGGCGTGAATAATACACATGTCGGGCTTCGCTACAGTATATCTTGAAGTTTGCTAGAATTTCACTTTTGGGTGTGACTTGTTGACCATCCCAATGTTTAGGGTGGCTTTCTTTAGAACTATTGCACCCTCATTTACCCTATTTGCAACCCTCTCGTCATTTGAAACCCCACCCTATCATTTACCATTGTGTGCAACCATGGATTTTTATTAATCCACCACGACGATGCACTTGTATTAAAAATAAATAGTCACCACCTGGAGCTTTTAGTGTCTCGGGAAACCTAAATCAATATTAAATGTACTAAAGTGCCAAATATGACTCTGATTCCAGTCTACGCCAAAGGCTCTTTGGTAGGGGCTTCGGTTATCGATCGGGAAGGTGTTAGGCACCCGACGAACCCACTCGGAAGCAGTCTCTACTATGTCTGTTTGGATGTATATAATATATATATATATATATATATATATATATATAAAGAAAATGAACGGCACTTCCCCTTGCCCGAAGGCCTATGATCCTATCAAGCTCTCCACCAACACCAAAATTTTGGCGGCGTAATGGCTTGAATCCTTGGATAGAGGAAAAGCAAAGAAGGTAGAGGAATAGAGGGGAGAACCGGAGCTCTTGGGCCCTTGTAGCTCCGCTGTGGACCTTCATGTGGCTGCATTTGATGAGCTTCCGAAAGCTTTGATGGTTGAGAGATGGTTTCTAGACTCTAAGGCTAGGAAGCTAGAGGACAGGAGAAGAAGGCTAAGGCTTAATTCCTATCAAAACAAGGAGATTGATGTTGGAAAATGGGATAAAAATGGGTGAACTTAGATCTGGAATTTATGGGTTATATTGCTCAAAAGTGAGGAAAGGGATCATTAAAGGATTCTCTCTCTTGGGAAATTTTTTCAAGCCTTTGTAAAGGGAGGGGTGCCTCTATATTTATAGGAAAAAGGGAGGTTAGGAGGGTACTTATGAGCTAATTAGGTTTAGCAAAGGTAATCTTCCAATCTAAGGTTTCCTAGGATCTCAAGGTCATAGAAAAATGGGTAATGGTCTTCAATGGTAGATGATAGGGTGAGGTTTCAAATGACTAGAGGGTTGCAAATAGGGTAAATAAGGGTGCAACAGTCCTAATGAAACCCATCCCATACTTTGAGGTGGTCAACAAGTCAAATCCTAAAAGTGAAATTTGAGTAAAAAATCCATGGTTACTGTAGCTAAGCCTAGCGCATGTATTAGATGCGCCAGGAAAAAATACAGGGTCTAGAAGTTCATAGCCTACGGGGGGGGCCCACCTGTGCTTGGCGCAAGTATTAGATGTGCCAAGCCATTTCTGGGAAAAAATAGCATGGTGCATGTAATGCATGTGCCATGTAGGCCTATCCTCTCGCCAAGCTCTCGCAAGGTTCAATGCATTTGGTTCAATTGATGCTTATTTTCATGCCCAAACTTCGGATCGTCGTAACTTTTGATGTTTATCTCTGATCGGGGCGATTCTTAGCTTGTTGGAAAGCTAAAATCCTCTACTTTTCAATGGTATATGATTCAATCTTAGTAGAGGTCCCTTCGGAGAGGTTTCTATGGTTTGGGATTGGTTCCTAATGGTTCGGGGAGGGTTCTACCAAATCTGGGGTGATTTCTAAAGGTATGGGGAATGCTATCGGAAGCTCGGGGGTGTGCCTCTCTCAACATATGTCTCGATCGGGCCTTGGACCAAATTTGGGTGTCTACAGATGCCTCTCTTTGGTTTTCGATCAGTAACGATCATATGCCAAAGAAAGAGACATCCGAAGAGGCCCAAGGCATGCTAATGGGTCCGTTTTATTCAAAGAGAACCTCAAACATCAAAAGCAAAAGAGAAAAACAACTAAATGGAGAGTAAAAAAAGCCCAACATTTGGGACAACATCCATTTCTCAAGGCTACCGGTCCCTATGCGCTTAGCGACATTACTGGGAAAAGCTGTGATGATGTAATTGAAGATGCACGATGTTTGAGATCAACTTTGGATAAGATTGCCCCATGAGAAGGAGGGTGATTGACCCATACTTAAACATTGGCGTGAAACAATGACGCGAAGATCCACAGTTTGTGTCTAATCCCATGAGGCATTGATTATCCCATTTGATCAGCCATGGGTGCCCCCAACAGGAGGTCAAATTGAAGATCTTTAGACAAACCCATCATCCTGAATTTAATTTAGCACAACTACTTGAGCAGAGTGAATATTGATGTCGCAACATTTTTTAGGAGTGTGTGCCATTTTTGATAAAGTGGCCAAGATCAACATGACTTAGAGTATCCAACTTCAAATAAAATTGAACAGATCCAGCCAAAACTGGGTGTCTACCAAAGAAGACATCCAATCTTGGTCTCTGCCGACAATGATCTTACAAATCATTTAACTATGCATAAACATGCACCCATTAGGGGTGATAAGCAACAAAGGCGATGGAAGTCCTGACCTAGAACTCGTTCGAGTACTATTTATGGGAACAATGACCATCCTACGGATACCTAGAGGCATGGCACCAATCTAAGGGATACCGCACCAATGCAAGTTTTAAGACTACAAAAATACGAGAAATGAATCGTTCTGCATGCATGTTTATACATAGTTGATTGATATGTAGTTCCATTTTCAACATGTTGGTCTCAAAAAATGATTGACCGTTTTCAATGGAGTTACTCAAACCTCAAACATGCATGCAGAACGGTAGGGTGCATGCCCAAACTACACAGACCAAGAGTCCACACCTCCAAAAAGTTCATGAAAAATCTAAGACTTAGACACTTATGTTCATGTGAATCTAAAGACAGACTGCTTAGCTCGATGATTTAGTAGTGGAATCAACTTGATCGAAGCATTGACTGCTTGATCGGGATTGACACCGTTGCTCCCACATTTAAGTAGGATCAAAGATCCAAGGCAAACCCTAGACATAGGACATTAATTTAGCATAGCTGTGCTGCCGATAAAATATTGATATTTTATCACATTGGTGCACGCATGTGCATAGCTGTGCATAAAAAAGTGATTTTTCTTCCTTTTTCAAAATGATTTCTTTTTCCATTTTTTTGAATAGACTGACGTTTGGGGAAAGATGCTTCATCTGATATGTCCATTGCTGAGAGGTTGCCAGCTTTGAGGCTTTTGACCATTTTGATGTTCCTGCACATTTCTCAGGAAAATGTTAGTCTCTATTTTATTTATAAATGTAACACATATGCATCCAAAATAACAGAAGGAGAAGCAAACTTTTACCTACGCTTTTTCATTTTTCAAGATTTATATATATATTTTTTGGATTTTTTTTTATAGATTTTTTTGTATTCTTTTTCTTTATTTTGAGATTGAAGTACAATGCCATAAATATGTACATGGGCATAAAAGGAGTATATATTTTTTTGGAATTTTTCAGATCTTTTGTTTTTTTTTTTTTTTTTTTTTTTGATATTTTGGTTCTTTTTCTTTATATTGAGATGGAAGTATGATGCAGTGCACATGTACATGGAAAAGTGTAGAAATATATATATTTTTTTTGTAATTGCACTTTTCTTATTTTTTTCTGTTCTTTCTTTTTGGCATTTCTTCTTTTTTTTGTTTGATGCCTTAACAGTGAGATGAAGTAACGAGTCCCTTTTTTAGCATAGCCGAACCTGTTCATGTGGTCGGACCTGTGTGAGGTTCAACATTTTCTATCAAGTTGGAACGCCTATCCCTTTTTATCGATATAACCCTTTCTCTTTACCTCGGGCCATGCGTCTGACGGTGCAGTTATGAAGACATTCTTGGTTGGGACCTGATTTGAGCTAACATGAGTGGCCCAATCGGGAATTAGGTAGCCTGGGAGGGTGACCGAAGGATTCTTCTCTCTTTCCTCTCTTTTACAATATTTTTACTCATAGCGCCCAAGACGGGTTTTCGCCGTACCTACGTCCGTGGGTTTGCATTTTGACCCCAGGTGCCCTTTAAAGTCTTCACCTGGTCCGCACAAGCTTGCTCTTTTTACTTATAGCGCCTTTCCGAGTTTTCACCACATCCTTTTTGCTTCGAGCTTATATTCTCTCAAGAGAGTGATCTCCGTCCATGGTGGTGAGGTTGATTGCGTATCCTAGGAGTATTTCTCGGATGATGAAGGGTCCTTCCAAGTTAGGCTTGAACTTCCCTCTCGGATCAAGGTGGAGGGATGAGAAGATTTTCTTGAGTACAGTGTCTCTCACTTTCAAATCTCGACCATGAGCACACTTGTTGTAAGCGCGCGCGATTCGCCCTTGATAAACTTGGTTATGACACAAGGCTAGGAGCCTTTTCTTGTCTAGCAGGTTCAGCTGCTCAAGGAGGGACCTCTCTCTTTCAGCTTCTGGTAGACCAGATTCGATGAGAATGCAGAGTGAAGGTACTTCAAACTCGACTGGCAGGACATCCTTAGTTCCATACACAATGGAGAACGGTGTTGTCCTTGTGGCGGTATGGATTAACTTTCGATAAGCCCATAGCGCAAGTGGTAATATTTCCCTCTTGTCGCGGTATGTGCTAACCATCTTCTCAAGGGTGCAAACAACTATTTTGTTAGCCGCTTTTACAACCCCTTTGGTTTGCGACTGATACAGAGGCAACTTGTGCTTGACCAAATAGATATCTAAACTAGGCATGCCATCGTATGACCACACAAAGATGTCTTGGCATGACCGAAGGAAATTAATCGTGCTTTTTCTTTCCTCAAGAGATAGTGACATTCCGATCTTGGTGATTCTAGGAGCCTCCTCGGCACCCAGATTGACAACTTCAGTTTGTTTAACGATCGGGGTAGGGCCATGATCAAAGTCGGTGTACCGTTCAAGGAGCTCATTGGGAAGCTCCTCAGCAGTGTTTTCCTTGTCCAGACTCGTGACTCTTACCTCTTCTTGTATTTCTACAGGAAAGGGTTCGATTTCACGTGGGACGGGCTTTTTCAATTAAGGCATCTTTTTTCTTAATTTTATTGGGAATTTTAAAAGACAATTTTTTATGATTATTTTGTATTTCTTTTATTTTTTTTTATTTTTCTTTTTCTTCGGAGGTGGGCCTTTGGCAAGGCGGATCTCCATATACACAGGGTATTTCCTACCAAGGGCTCTTCAAAATATCACATGGCCTGACACATTTTGATCCAGGCAAAGTGCCTCTTGGATGATGAGTGGGACAAATTCCCTTAATGGAACCATACCTTTACTACCTACCTGTCAAAGATTTGACGTCGCAAAGGCATGGCCATTTATTTGGACAGGCAGGGCTCGACGAACTGAGTGGTGTTTGCGAGCATTGAACCCTCACATAAGATTCCTGATACGACCTATTGGTTTACCTAGAAAAGGGCGATACGACATGGAGAGCTCGGTCCATGAGTTATTGAAAGAAAGGTTAAATGACTTTGACTTCAAAAAAACCATTGATGATGGGAATGGCATCATTGGTCCCAGGTTTATAATGGTGAATGAGGATGATTTGCATGGCTTTGAGGGGATGGATGTGAACAACTTTAGGCTGCTGAGTGCAAATGATTTCATCCTTGGGGGTATGAATAACCTTGAGTTTATTGAGTTGACTAGTTTTGGAATAGCGGGAATGGTGGATTTTAGGTTATGGGGGGTGAATAACTTCAGATGTTGGGAACATGATGGGTGAAAGAATGATCCCCAAGGATTATGGATAATGTAATTAAGACATTTGGTGGCAAGTTCCTCATCTCGAACCGATGGTGGGGTCCTTACTATTTCTTTAGAGCACAATTGCCTCCTTTGAAAAATAGAAGAAGGCACAGTGATTTTCAACTTTGGGGATCCAATGGTCAATTGGGCATTGCTCTCTTTGTTTTCCAGTACTTTCGTACTCATAATTGAGGTCCACCACGCGGTAAACCCAAATTTCGAGTTCAGATTGGTGCAAGAGACATAAGCATTTTCATCATTTATCATTGCCATATAATACCATCCTAACCTTTGGGTCATCCCTTGCTCCTTTTTCTGGAGGGGAGAAATCTTCAACAACAAGGTATCCTTTCCCAATCCTGTTGAATCCTCGATATTAAGAGTGATAGAAAGACTCTTGGCATGGTATGTCGATGTGATGCTCTGGGCATTGCGGGCCCACGGATGGTCTGAATGTGGAGTAAGCTTAACAACAATGATTGTCATGGGCTCTACATGAAGCTTGATATCAATATCGCCCACTATCGATCTCATTGGGATTCTTGGTGCCCCGGTGCATGGTTTCATATACAAGTTGAGACCGATAAAAGACACGCTAAAAGTTAATCCTGATCCTTCACTGCCCTTTTTCTAGTCTGTAGGGGTTCAAAATAGTTTGGGCCTTTATGTGAAACCATTTAACCATTGGGGGCAATGGTATTCTTCTGTCTTTTCTCCACGAGAGTTGAGTCTCCAGTTAGGAGATCTTCTTTGACTAGAATCATGGGTAATTCCAAAGGCATTATTGGCAAACTTTCAACGGCCACCTCAATCTGCAACGCTTTTGACTGTAGTGCCTCTCGACTTTTGATTAACCATTCTAAAGAGGTCGTGAGGTGTTCATTGACTTGCATCTTTATTTTTCTCTGAGGGTAGAGGTATGCCTCTCCATGGGGATGACCTTGCCTTGGTCCTTCATCCTCATCTCAATCTAATGGCTCCCCGAGCCCATCCGACGATTGCAGATTATTGGAGAATTTGCCACTTTCGTGGGGCCTTGGATTAGATGAAGGCAATGGGTCTTTGAATTGGCGTCACCAAGTTTTCTAAGGTCACACACTAGTTGGCATAGATGACAGACATTTGAGTAGGTCCAGGGTTCGACCTTCATATTGCACTGATTTTGAGAAGCGAGGACTCGAATATGTTAGCTTATAATCGTCACTTTCAAATGTCTCGTCCTCATCCGCTTGGTCATCAAAGAACCACTTACCATCAGCAATGTCTCCATCATTCGACAGCCCGATAGCTTGACCTTTGGGTGGTGAGGGATTGAAACTAACTACCGCCCCATGTACGCTTCGCTATTTTGGACCTCATCCTCCTCATACTGATAACTTGCATCGGCAAATGGTTGGGGATTGAAATTGGCTAATGCCCCCATGTAGACCCCACTATTTTTGGGTTCGTCCTCTTTATATTGGTTATCCACATCAATGAATGGGGGATGGATGAGGACATCTTGTTTATTCTTAGTGGGCTGCATGGGGGTCTGATGGGGCTATTGCAGATAGGGAAAGCTTTGATGAGTGGCTTGTTGGGTAAGGGGGTGGATGAATGGCGGGTTTTGAGTGGATTGATTGGGTGCCGAATGGGACCATTGTGCATTTTGAGATTTTTGGGGAATGAGTGAATGGGTAATATGATGTGAAAATTGGAGATTTTAGATGGTTGGAGATGGGTTCCCGTGTTGGGATGGGTATGATGGACATGGATGGATGGGGCTCATGTCCGTTTGAGGAATTGGGAATAATGGGTTTGTAATTTGAGGAGGAATGGGGACTTGTTGGGTGTAAGTGAATGTAGGATATTGGGGGAGTGATGGAGGGGTTTGAAAATGTCACCCTCGGGTTTAGGCCTTGATGGGCTTGGGTGTAGGGTATTCGGCCTTGATGGGCTTGGGCCTAGGGTATTGGGAATTGATGGGTTTGGGCCATTGGGCCTTGAAGGGTTTAGGCCATTGGGCCTTGAAGGGTATGGGCCATTGGGCCTTGGTCGGTATGGGCCCTTGGGCCTTGGTGGGTTTGGGCCATGGGGCCTTGATGGGTATGGGCCATTGGGCCTTGGTGGGTATGGGCCAATGGGCCTTGGTGCCCACTCATGTGACCCCATGGTTGGTGGTGGTCTTAAGTGGTATGAATGATAGGAGATTGATTGTTGTTTTGGGGAAAATAGGCATGGAGACTTTAGAGGGTATGGGATGGGTTTAGAGATGTGTGGGATGGATGGGTGAGGCTTTGAGAGGCCTTCCAAATTGTGTAGGCCCTAACCATTTCATCCATCATGGCCATGGGATTGGGTGAGGGGGTGGATCTAGATGGTCCATCTGATGAGAAGAGGGTATGGGGAAAATCTGGCATGACTCGGGTAGATGAGGGAAAATTAGTTATGACTTGGGTAGATGGAAAATTGGGCATGCCATGGGTAGATGGGGGGTCTGTGGTGGATTTGGAAAAGTGGGTATGGTATGGGTGGATGTGGAAATAATGGGTGTATTTTTGGTAGGTGTATGGTGAAAATGGGGTGTTCTTGGAGAGGGTGTGGAAGGGAAATTAGGCATGGTTCGGGTGAATGTGGAAAAATTGGGCATAGGAGAAGTGAAAAATTGTGGCATATGTTGGGTTAATGTGGAGGGAAAATTTGCCATATGTGGAGTGAATGTGGGAGGAAATTGGGGTGTTTGTTGGATGGATGTTTATTGGGGAAAGTTGGACATTGATTGGGTATATGAGGGAAAATTGGGTATTGTATATGGGTGAGGAAAATTGCCCATGACCTGGGTAGATAGGGATATATGTGGTGGATTTGGATTGGAGGGAAAGTGGGGAGTGGATATGGGAGAATTGAGCACGGTTTTGGTGTATGTGGAGGGAGAATGAGGTAGATTTGGGATGAATGGGGATGGAAAAATGGGCATGGTTGGAGGTGAATGGGGAAAGAATGGTGGGAGAATTGGGTATGGATGCCTCGATTGAGGCCCGAAAATTTCCTCTTTCCCCCCTACGGGATGATGGAGGGTAAGGTGATGCCGTTGTGCCAGCACCACAAGCTAGATGTATTTTTTCGTTTTTGATTGATTTTTGATTTTTTTTGGTTTTTGGACAAAGCAAATGAACCTTTATAGGGTGAGTTTCGGGGCCTTGAAATTCCCATTTCGGGTGGTGTTTGAACCTTAAATAAATCCCGTGGCGGGATCCCGACGCGCATCGGAAGAATCGAAGGGGAAGCCTTTGATCGATTGGAGGCACGGGAATCAACGCAAACAACCCGATCCCCCAGAACGGGTCAGTAAAGAGTTGCCCTCTTTTGACCGGCGGGGGCATATTGGGCATCGGATAGTGCGGGACTTAATCATAGGTGCTAAAATCACTAAGCGGGGAACTCAGGATGGTGGAATAGGTCTCAGATTCGGGTTGCAATGTTCAGTGGGGACAAATTTCACATGGCGCATGTATTATTTGCGCTAGGTCAAATTTGGCCAAATTTATGCTTGGCGCATGTACTACATGCGCCAGGTATAAATAGTGGGGGAAGCTGTCAGAACAGCAGCCCGAGATTAGTTCTTTTTCTTGGTTTTTCTGGAAGCGATGCTTTCAGGGACAAATTTAGTTGTAACGGGTCTCTCCTCAACGAACTTAAGGGATACAAGGCCGATTCGGGACTACTAATGCTCTCCCTAAGGGTTTAAGCTTTGTAACAGGATAGGTTCCCCACCCGATATACCTCCAGCGCAAGCGCCTTCTCAGATACTAGGTGGGGTGATACTTTTTAGGATCATCACCACTAGGGGCTGTTGCCATACTAAGAACCGGGTATTTGTATCTTTGCCTAAAATTTCCAACCCTTGAAAATCTACCCCCGTAAAAATTCAATTAAGTCCCCTTTCTTGGTTCAATTTTAATTTCAGATTTTAGAGGAGTATTCCTCAAGTCCAAAAATGGGTGGTGATGGTCCCGTGCCACCTCTACAGGCCGGCGTCCACTGATGGGATATGAATAAAAGTAAAACAATGCACAAGCAGGCCCACCAATCGGCTAACGCGTGTAAACGACGAAATTTAAATGTACAAGTAAGGTCGCATGTAAATGATGGAATTTAAATGCGCAAGTAAGCCTGCCAATCGGGTAAGGCATGTAAATGACGGAAAATAAATGAAAGTAAAGACAATGCTCAAGTAGGCCCGCCAATCAGCTAAGGCATGTAAATGACAGAAACATAGGAGTAAGTAAAAAATGTCAGAATCATAGGGGTGAGTACAAAAATGAAAGTGAAATAATAAAAGTTAGTAAAAACAAGAAAGACACATGAAAAAACAAAGGGCCAACTTTAAGTACAAGCTCTAAAGTCTCCCCAGCATAGTTGCCATCTATGCAATCGTAGATTTTTATCGATCCGTTGCGACAATGCGCTCATATTAAAAATAAAGAGTCACCACCCAGAGCTTTTTGTGTCCTTGGTTATCGGTCGGGAAGGTGCTAGGCACCCGACGAACCCGCTCGTATGCGGTCTCTACTATGGCTATTTGGATGTGTATATAAAATATATATATATAAAGAAAAGAAAATGAGCGGTACCTCCCCTTGCCCGAAGGCCTACGATCCTATCAAGCTCTCCGCCAATACAAAAATTTCAACGGCATAACGGCTTGAATCCTGGGATAGAGGAAAAGCAAAGAAAGTAGAGGAATAGAGGGGAGAGCCGGAGATCTCGGGCTCTTGTAGCTCTGCTGTGGACCTTTGCGTGGCTATGTTCGATGAGCTTCTGAAAGCTTTGATGGTTGAGTGGGTTCTAGAAGCCCACTGGATGAGAGGAAGGTGGACCTAAATGGAGAAGAGTGTTACAGTAGCATGTGCACAGTAGCAAAGGAGCAGAAAGAGGCGCTCGCACAGTTAAATCCATAGAAGAAACCTCACGAACACCTCACGAGGTTAGAAACTACAGAGTAAAGCAGCCCCGCAGAGATCTCGCGTAGCTCAGATGTAAAAAGGGCTCAGTAGAATACCCCGCGGAGTGCTCGCGAACATGAAAGCCTTAGAGAAGTTTTCGTGTGGATCTCGCGAGGCTCATTTATACAAAATACTCCAGTCGCGTGCACAGTTCTTGCGCAGCTCAAGAAGAGAGAGAGCTCCAGAAAATCTCTTGCGAAGCTGTCGTGCACTTCAAAGCTAGACCCAGCCCTGCAAAGTAACAGTTCCATCTTGGTGAGCTTCCTGCGAAATTTTAAATCCATCCACGCGAACTATGCCACCCAATAAGCAGGGATCCTCGAGAGCTCCAAATCATGTACGCGAGACCCTCGTGACAGCAATCACCTGAAGTTCAACTACGCGAGCTGAGACCATTCATTACAAATTAAGCTTCGCGAGCACTCTTCTGCAGCTACTTCAAACCACACGAGGTCTCTCTTAACAGCCAATCCAGCTTCGCGATGTCCTTCTTTCGTAATTCATCTACTCGAAGCTCGGGCCCATGCTTTCTTAGTGAACATCAGGGACTCTTTGGGAATTTCCCCACTGCTAGGGCACACTCCCAGAGGTTCTAATCGCTCACACACATCCCAAGGCATCGTAGGGCTGCAGAGGAGCCATGTCTCCAAGTAGAAATTAGCATTTTTCCCTTCGGTTCTCCTATTGGCCAATGCACTCGACTTAGTATATAAGCTATAATTTGTAGTCAAAAATTTTATCTCTTCCTCAACCTAAATCGGCTGAGAGCTTGAATCTGATTAGGGTTAGGATTAGGTCACTATCTTTTTCCTTTTCTTCTTCCTTAGCCCATCACTTGCTGGCTATAGTCTTTGTAAAGAGTTAAGCATAGTTGATTTCAGTCTTGCAATTGGTTTTGTATAAGCTTTGGGATCTGTTGTCGGCTGTTCTGCACAAGGCTACTGCCTTGAGGATATTCATTATAAGTTCTAATTTTATTTAATGACTTGCAAATTTTAATGTCCATTCAATCTGTTGTTGTTCTATGTGTCCCACATAGTGTTCTTTGACCTATGTTTTCCACTTAGAATTTACAGATTTGATGCTCCCATGGAAGCTTAAGCATGTTGCCCTATAACCATGGTGGTAGCAGCGGTTTTCTTGTTCCATCTTAGTCATATGTGATGTGGATAGCCTCTGTGGATAGCCTGTGACCATTTAAGTGGATAAACTATAGCCCTAGGGTGAGTCTAAGTCATAGATTTGAGATGGATTCTTCCTCTCTACACTTGAGCTTGTAGCCTTGTGAGAGATTGCTGCAAATACAAGCCCCCCTTCTATTTACATTACCATTATCAGCTGTTAGATCTGATTTTCTATAGAGATTGCAGACTTGTGAGCTGGGTCATTGTAGGGCTTTTGTAGCAATGACTAGCTAAATCTAAGTCCCCAAAAAACCTTTGAATGGCTATAGTTCCCACTAGTTTTTCAAGAGTTGTTTGCTCCTATGAATGCATTAGCTAGTAGCCTTTCAAACCTAGTGTTCACAATGATTTCCATGTCTTGATTTGATTCATTGGTTGGAGGAAATCTACTGGATAATTTGTGACCATTGGAGTGGACAGGTTATAGCCATAAGATTACTCCATTCCCTTGGATTGGATTAGTTTTCTGATTTAACTCAGGTGGTTTGATCCTCTCTATTGGATAGCCTGTGACCATTTAAGTGGACAGGTTATAGCCTTAAGAGACCAGTTTGAATCACAGGGGGTGGATTGGATTCCTCTGCCTTGCAGATGAGCTTATAGCAATCTGAAGGATTGCTGCAAAGCATCTCTCATCAGAGTTGCATGACTGATGTGATCTTAGCTTAGCAGTCTACTTCTTACCATTTTATCTTTGTTTCATCACACCATCATCTTTCTTTAAAATCCTTTCTTTAGGCCTGCATTTTATTTCTTTTACTTTTAGTTTTAGTTTAGTTGTGACCCTATACTCCCTTTCTTTAGGATTGCTAGATTTGTAGCTAGAGCTGGAGGGCTACTAATACAACCCTTGTGGTTTTATATCATAGCTCCGTGTGGGACAAACTCTTACTTTAAAACTTACTACAACAGTCCCTTAATCTTGTAGGATTGTGTATATTTCTAGAGTGATGTTTTCATCTCTTTCCATCTCTCTCTAATTTTCACCATTATTTTTCAATAATAAATAACAACACCTAGTAAAATGTGACCAACAAGTTTTTGGCGCCGCTGTCGGGGATCTTTGATCTAATTAGTAATCCTGAGTAATATTATATTTTTATTTACAAAATTCTTTATAGTAGTGCCTATTTTTGAATAAAAGTACTACTGAATATGTTGTGATTGTTGCAGAATTGGACAGCAGCAGAAGGGAGAAATTAGAGCTACAGCTGGAGCTTTGCTACCTCTAGTTTGCAACTCTTTCACCCTAAATCTCAGTTCTGTTTATGTTATTTTTATTCTCAGTAGTTCATTAGTACCTTTTAATAGTTTCTTATTGTTCATAAAATTCTTTAGGTGTGCTGTCTGTGTTTTCCTTTACTTATTTTGTGTGTGTATGCATGGTAGAAGGTCCCTTAACCCTGAATTAGAATCTCCTTATTTTGAGGTAGAAAAGGTCCTTAGACTTAGAAACACCACACAAACCCCTATTGATAATACTGTGCCAGCTGAGATGGGTGAACAACAGAGAACCCTGGAGGAATTCAATACACCAGGGGCATATACATCCCTCTTCTGTATTCAATTCCCTGCAGCTCAGGGAAACTATGAAATTAAATCTTCCACCATCAGCATGCTGCCATCTTTCCATGGGTTAAGTAACAAAGACCCATATAAGCACATCGATGAGTTCTTGGCACTTTGCACCACATTCAACAATGCTGGCTTGGGAGATGAAGCCACCAAACTGAGGCTTTTTCCTTTTTCCCTAAAGGATAAAGCCAGAACTTTGCTCTCCATGCTCCAAGCGAATAGCATACAGTCATGGAATGATCTCTAATGCCAATTTTTGCCTAAAATTTTCCCAATTAACAAAACCTGCCAGATGAGTAAGAGCATACTTTCATTTGCTTAGTCCTCAATTGAAGATTTTCATGGAGCTTAGGAAAGGTTTTAAGAGATGTTAGAGCAATGTCCCCACCACCAAATTCCTTAATGACAACTTGTTCAAGTATTCTACCAAGGAATTGATCCCAATAGTAGGGTTATGGTGGATGCCTCATGTGGAGGTACCAACCTCCACAAGACAGCTGATGAGGCTTGGGAACGGTTTAACATTATAAGTGAGAATTTCATGCAG
The DNA here is from genome assembly GCA_021018995.1 of Chloranthus sessilifolius. Lineage (NCBI taxonomy): Eukaryota > Viridiplantae > Streptophyta > Magnoliopsida > Chloranthales > Chloranthaceae > Chloranthus > Chloranthus sessilifolius. Next base: position 122,227,938 of record CM037588.1, on the reverse strand, counting down.
TAGGAGTCTCTGTCCCGCAATGACATTGAGACTCTAGCTAGAATGGTAAAAGAATCTACCCTAGAGGTGGGATGTTTGAAGTCTATGTACATAGTGGCCTTGAGAAAAGGGTGGATAGCTTGACCATGAAATTTGACATGTTAATGAGTGTGATGCAGCCTAGACTGGTTGTCCAAGTTGAGGAGGCATGTCTGATATATCAGTCCCCCACACACTCAATTGTGGAGTGCCCATCAGCCAACCAATACCCTGAACTGGTCTTGGAACATGTCAATGTTGCCTAGGCATATGGGCAACAACCTAATGTGTACCAATGGAGAAACCACCCCAATTTGAGGTGGAGGCAAGACACATATCAACAGTCCTAGCAGTAGTAATTGGCAGTACCTTATAGACCACAACCATAATACAACCAAGGATATGCACCTAGGCAGAATTTTCAGTTGCCTGCCCCACAGCCAAACCATTTAGTTTTGCCCCCATCATAGCCCAGATCCTTCTCTTTTGAAGTGCAAATGTTGGCATCAATGCAAAATCTGAGAACCTTAACACAGACTGTGAACTCTCATGGTCAAAGTATTAAGAATATAGAGGACCAACTTGGTCAAATCTACAATGCTTTGAACAAGAGAGAGGAGGGCAGGTTGCCTAGTCAACCCTGGCCAACCCTAACGGTCAATACATGATTGGAGAATGCTCCTCTACTCATGAGGAGGTTAGTGCAATTACCACCCTAAGGAGTGGCAGGGTGGTTGATAATCAGGTGGGCAGGGCAACTGAGGAGATCAAGGAGAGTGAAAAAGAAAAGAATGTGAGTGAAAAGGAAGAGTTGAACTCATCCCCTACTGTGGAGCTGCAGGACGAAAATAAGGGGGATGATGTTGAGCCCCAACAAAAAGAAATAAATGAAGAAAAAATGAAAAAATAAAATAATGACCATGATATTGCTAGGCATGCAGCTTAGGTACCAGCAGTACCACAGCTGCCATTTCAACATGCACTTGTTGGCCCATCTCTTTTTGATAAGGGGAATGCTCAAATGGAGGAAATGCTGGTGACCTTCAAGCAGGTCAAGATTAATTTCCCCCTGCTTGATGCCATTAAATAGGTCCCTGCCTATGCCAAGTTCTTAAAGGACCTTTATAAATAAAAGAGAAAAGCAAGAGTGCAGCAGTCCAAGAAGGTCTTTGCTGTAGAACATCTTGAATTTGTGTTGTCCATAGCCACACCGAAAAAACTGCAAGACCATGGAGTACCTACTATCCCCTATATCATTGGAAGCCATACCATAGCCAGAGCCCTCTTAGACTTGGGGGTTAGTGTCAACCTGCTCCCATATTCGGTATATGACGATCTAGGTTTGGGGGAGCTGAAACTAACTCCCATTGTGCTTCAACTAACTGACAAGTCTGAGAGAAGGCCTATGGGTGTGGTTGAGGATGTTTTGGTAGGGGTGGACAAGTTCTACTACCCTGCTGATTTCCTGGTTTTGGACATGGACCCTTACAAAAGTAAATTCCCAATTCCTGTTATCTTGGGTAGAACATTCTTGGCCACTGCCAATGCCTGTATTTAATGCAAGTCTGGGGTGATGAACGTAACCTTAGGGCACATGAAGGCCCAGTTAATTGTGTACAATGCTACCAAGCAACCTCAGCTGGACATTGAGGACTGTTGTGCAGTAGATGTACTAGAGGACCTTGTAGAAGAAGAGTTATCCAATCTGCTGGATTGGGATAAAGTTTTTGAGAACTTGAAAACTGTTTGGAGTGAGATTGAGGGGGAGGCCCAAGTTTTTATGGTTGAAGACAGTAGCACATCTAAGTCTTCAGTGGGCCTAGTGCAGCATTCTCGCTGGAAACCTACATTGTTGCCCCGGCCTCAAACCACCAAGGCACCTTTATTGCCCTCGATTGAGAGTCCACCTGATCTAGAGCTTAAATAGCTACCAGACACATTAAAATATGCATTCTTGGGGCAAAACAAAAAGCCTTCAGTGATCATCTATTCCTCTCTTACTAGTGAGCAGGAGTAGAACTTGTTGAATGTCCTTAGGAAGCACAAAAGGGCAATAGGCTGGACAATAGCTGATCTGAGGGGGATTGATGTCTCAGTTTGCATGCACAAAATACACTTGGAAGAGGGTTCAAAACCCTCTAGGGAGATGCAGAGGAAATTAAATCCTCACATGTAAGAGATGGCCTTGAAAGAAATAGTGAAACTATTAGATGTAGGGGTAATTTACCCCATTTCAGATTGAGAATAGGTTTCACTTATTTAGGTGGTCCCCAAAAATTCAGGCATAATAGTTGTCACTTCTGATTCTGGAGAGTTGATGCTAGTCAGGGAGACCACTGGTTGGAGGGTATGCATTGATTGTAGAAAGCTCAACTCCAAAACCAGAAAAGAACACTTCCCTCTCCCCTTCATTGACCAAATTCTAGACAAATTGGTTGGGAAAGCACAATATTGCTTCCTTGATGGATACTCAGTTTATAACCAAATACCTGTGTATCCTCAAGATTAAGAGAAAACCACATTCACCTTTCCATTTGGCACTTTTACATATAGAAAAATGCCTTTGGACTGTGTAATGCCCCAACCACATTTCAGCGATGCATGTATGCTATTTTTTCATACATGATTGACAAGTTTTTGGAAATCTTTATGGATGATTTCTCAATCTTTTGGGACAGTTTCAGTCAATGCTTAATCCACCTCAGCCTAGTACTACAAAAATGTGAAGAGACCAACTTGGTCTTAAGCTGGGAAAAGAGCCACTTCATGGTAACACAAGGAATTGTGTTAGGCCATGTGGTTTCCCACAGAGGCATTGAGGTGGATAAAGCTAAAGTTGACTTGATTTCACACTTGCCCCCACTCAGAACTGTCAAACAAATCAGGTCTTTCCTTGGGCATGCAGGATTCTATTGGAGGTTAATTAAGGACTTCAGCTAAATTCCAAAACCTTTGTGCCACCTACTCTGTTAGGATGTGCCTTTTGATTGTTCTGCTAAGTCCCTTGAGGCATTTGAGGTCTTAAATAAATGCGTAACCTCTTCCCCAGTGATACAGGCCCTAGACTACCCTCTCCCCTTTGAGCTGATGTGTGATTCATCAGACCAGACTATAGGTGTTGTCCTAGGATAGAGAAAAGATAAGTTGTCCTATGTGGTATACTACACAAGCAAAACTCTAGCAGAAGCTCAGCTCAATTACACCACAACTGAGAAGGACCTTTTGGCAGTTGTTTTTGCTGTGGATAAATTCAGACCTTACCTACTTGGGTTTAGAATTGTTATTTTCACTGACCACTCAGCCCCCAAATACTTACTAGCCAAGAAGGATGCCAAGCCTGGATTGATCAGATGGATCCTCCAATTACAGGAGTTTGATCTTGAGATCAAAGACAAAAAGGGAGTAGAAAATGTGGTGGCTGATCACCTGTCTAGAATTTTGTTAGATGAATGTGCAGCTACACCAGTTAGAGATTTTTTCTTAGATGAGCAGCTGTTTGTTATTCAGTCTATTGTGCCATGATTTGCCAACATTGTTAACTACTTAGCTATTGATAGGATCCCTTCCCATTGGTCTAAAATGGACAAAGACTTGTTCTTTTCACAAGTCAGGTTCCTTTTCTAGGAAGATCCCTGCCTATACAAGTACTGTGCAGACCAGATCATAAGGAAATGTATCCCTGATAGTGACATCCTCAAAATTCTGAGCATGTGCCATGAAAATGCCTATGGGGGTCACTTCAGTGGGAAAAAGACAGCAGCTAAGGTGTTGCAGTGTGTTTCTTATTGGCCTTCCTTGTTCAAGGATGCCTATGCACATTGCAAGGCTTGTGTCAGATGTCAAAGGATGGGTGGCCTATCAAGAAGATATTTATTGCCATTGTAGCCCACTCTTATTGTAGACTTGTTTGATATTTTGAAAATTGATTTTATGGGCCCCTTTCCTCCTTCAAATGGTTAATGTTGCCTATCTAATTTTTGAGGGTATGAAGGATATGCATGAGAAGGAGAAGAAGAAAATCAAGCCCCCTAGGCTACCTTACAGCAGGCTCATCACTGGCCTGTTAAAACTAGGGGGAGATCAATTCATAGAGGGGGAGCCAATAAAGCCACTGGTCCCAGTGGCATGCTGATGAAAAAGAAAAAGGAGGATGCTTCTACCAGTCTTGGGGCAGTAGCTGCCAGCTCAGTCATCCCAGCATCTACCCTTACTGACATAGCAACAGTCAGCCCTGCAGTCACTTCCATCCTACCTACCAACCCTGCTTCACCCATTACCTCACCCCCCATTCCATCATCTACACCTACCTTTCCCTTGCCCACACCTTCCAGCCTTATCCCTCAGCCCACCAGTCCTGTTGTGTCCATACCTTCCCTATATCTCCATCCACCATTCCAGCACTTAGTCCACAACCCACACCCTCTCAAGCCATCCATGTGCTACCCATTTACCCTGCCCACCCCAACCCACCTGTAAAAAGAACCTACACCAAAAGGAGAGCCTCCAAACCCACCAAAGCTTCCACTGAGCCTTCCCAGCCAATTACCTTATCAGAACAAACTCCCCTACCTCCACCAATTCAAGTCCAAGAACCCCCTATCCTTATACCTTTTCCTTGAGCCTACCCCTAGCTCTCTGCCCATCACCTTACCTCAAACCACCTCCACATCAGACCTTTTATCTCAACCTATTCATAGCCCAAACCCCATTCCTCTAACTCAACCCATTTCACCCCCACCTACCATTGATATTTCCAGCCCTACACTCACCCCATCATCCCCTGCCCCTATGCCTGAGATTGACCCAGTCCACCACATGGATTCCCATACACCTTCCATTCCCTTTTCCCCCTCCCATGACTAAGAAACCTTCACCACAGAGGGGTACTCTGCCATGATGGCATCCATTATGGGTGACATCAGGTATGAGAACACCCCCCTCCCTAATTCCCCATAGCCTTCACAATTTCAGCATGCCCCTACTTCCCATTTCCAACCTATCCCCATCTCCCAGCCATCAACCTCAGCCACACCAGATCCCCTACCCCAAATCCTTACCCTCCTTACCTCCCTTCAAACCCAACTATTGGTCGATACCCAAAACCAAGCCATATCCAAACTAGCCTTCAATCCATTCACTCCACTGTTCATACATTAACCCCCTCAACCCAGCCACCTTCAACCCCACCCTTACCGGAGCCTACCCCTCCAATTTCACCTTAGCTCACACATGTAGTGGTCACAGTAGATGTGGCCACTCAAACTGAAACTGAACCTGAGCATACACCTTAGAGTTGATCCCTACTCCCCCTCCTTCCCACCCTCCCTCACCTGTAGTGGCCCCAACAAATGCTACCACAGATGTGGATGAGCTGCTCTACACCTCCACTACTGCAGTCCAAACATATCCCCAGGAAGAGGTGGTCCCACTTCCTCTACCCCTTCCAGTACCCCTACCATTACCCATAATCCCACCATTACCCTTAACCTCTACCCATACCCAAACTGAGCACAGTGAGGACCAGCTGCCACCTACCCTATCATCAGTTGTCCCATCACCCTTAGCCATAGTCCTAGCCTCCACATACCATGTACCCCCATTCTCCACCCTAAGACAAGTAGCAGCAGCAAACCCCTACATCAGAAGAGATGTGATCCGAGGGATGCCTGAGATAAATACTGCCATCAAGCAGCCTTTCTTAGCTTAGATTGACTAGTTGCAGCTGGAGCATGGAATGGAGAAGAAGTAGAACAATTGTTAAGCCCTCAAGTTATATAGTAGAAAGCGAGAAGCAGAGGTTGGCAAAACTTGCAGACACCCTCCAAAGAACTATCTCTGGCAGGCACCCACCTTCATTAGCTGGAGTCAAAATCAAGGAGCCTCCTCAACGGAAGGGCAGCACCGAGCCACAGATGCCAGCTGCCAAAAGGTCAAAGGCTGGTGCTGCCACCACTAAGAAGTTGAAGAAGGAAAAGTTGAGGACGGAACAGTTGAAGAGGGACTATGAGAAGATAGCAGAACGGCATGGATGGAACCCACCCACTTTCTTAAGCTTAGATTCAGATTCAAATTCAGATTCCTAGTAGCTCTAGGATGTAGTTCAATAAGTCAGTAATTAGATTTTAATTTCTAGGTTTGTTTGTCATATAGTGTCTGTTTTCAATCTTTTGCACTTGTAGTGTCTTGTTCATGTTCTTGTTCATTAAATTATCTGATTGTGTGCCTCTTTATATGGTTTTTCATTTCTTATTTTTTTACTTGCATTGTAGGATTGTTTTTTTTTTCTGTTTTAATACCCTACTACCCATCTACATGTAACTTACAAACAGTGAGAACACTGTTCCTCATAGGTTTGGGGGTGTGGCAGGGTATGCCAATGGAGTAGTTAACCTAATTGCAGCAGTATTAAGTGAGTAGAAATAAATAGAGCAAAGTTCACCTAAGAAATTTTGAAAATGAGGGAATTAAATTAAAAAATTAATGCAGACTATTAACATGAAAATCATTAAACTCCAGCACTTCCAAAAGGTGAACATCAAAAAAATTAATTTTTATCAACACTTAGTGAACCATTAAGGAGAGAGAAAATTTCAAAACATGCCCATGAATTCAATTGAGGACCACACCAAGTGAGCTTTGAGCCCAAATTTTATGTTTTAAGAGTGTTTATGGCAAACCCTTTCTGCTCTAAGGACTGATTGACTCAAAATTTTCTCACTAGAAGTTAGGCAGCCCCAAGTTAAAATTGTTGACAACAATCATGACATTAATGAGGGGATCATGGCCTTCATTTGGATAATTTGAGCCTAAAATACTAACCTAGTGAAAACCACCCCCTAGCACACACTCTTTGAGCCTTAAGATCCCATTTTTTTTCTTCAACAACCACTAAAGTACTTGAACCATAGCCTCTTAGCCTAATTCAATCCTAGCCTCACTCAAAGAATTCAAAAGGCAAAGGAGAAGATGTTGAAGATAGGTGAGTAAGATTTAACATTTGGTGAGAGGTGAAGATGGGAGAAAATTTGTAAGAAGAAGTGTAGCAGTTGGAGATGTGTGGCAACCATCATAAAAATTTAATAAACAAAAAAGAGAAGTCAAAAGAAGAACTTCATTGGAAGGATTTGAATAGAAGAAAAGAAGCTGGCCACTTTGGCTCTGAAAATTCAATATGAAGATGAAGTATGCTGAATCTAAGGAGGTGAAGTAATGAATCACCTCCTACACCTACTGATTTCTCAATTTTGAATCCTCTCTATCCCTTCCATGTTTCATAGACCTCACCCATAAGCCACATTACAACCCATAAAAAGACCTTATGATCCAAAGTAAAGTGAATTGTCATGTGGAGATGAGGAGCTGTCTAATCTATGGTGAGAAATGCTTAGTGATGTCAGGAATTAGGAGCACATGCCTATGCTCATGCTTGTAGATCCATTTGGGGTCTGTAACTGTTCTTGAGTTTGAGTGAAGTGCATACACCTTTTAAGTTATTTAAGAGAGACAGCCTTGGTGAGCAATGGGATCTGATATTGAATGTATTGGGCATTGTTTAAACCTGCATTTTGAATTAATGGAAAGTTGAGTACTGATGTGTTACACTATTTTTCATGATGTAAACTGATTGGAAGTGATGTGCATACATGCAGGATCTTTGAGTTAGCTGTTTGCATTCAATGTCTTGAAATTCCTAAAAAAAAAAATTTAAAGATCAAGGGTGGACTGATACTCTATTTGTTGAAAAACTGATTTGATAATGTGCGCACTTGTGTTAACTGTTTTATTGAGAAGTTTGTGGCTATCTTCACTGAAAACCCTCAGGAGACTTCACTCCTCCACTAAGGATCACCTAGGGGTTTAAAAGGCTTGATGCATATGCTAAATGCATCCGTGCTCCCTACCAAAGTGGCATTTAAAATTCTAGAGTAGATGTTTAATTTTTGCTTTGCTCAAGGACTAGCAAAGATTAGGTTTGGGGGTGTGTTAAGCACTGAAAAATACCATTTTTCACCTCTTAACCTAGCCTTTACTACTCCTTGTAGCCTTCTAATAATTGCATTTTGAAAATGTTTTGTAGTTAGGAATAATAAATGCAACTGAGTACAACTGTCAGCCTTGTGAGGCCAAGAAGAGAAGATTTAAAGCCAAACTGTGAAGCCCAGTGAAGACCAGAAGAATACACCATGGTGGTACACACCATGGTAACTATTTTGGTTGTTTGAGTGGGTCCTAGAAGCCCACTAGATGAGAGGAAGGTGGACCTGAATAGAGAAGAGTGCTGTAGCAGCATGTGCACTACAGCAGAGGAGCAGAAAGAGGCTCTCACGTAGTAAAATCCATAAAAGCAACCTCACGAACACCTCGCAAGGTTAGAACCTACAGAGTAAAGCAGCCCTGCAGAGATCTCGCATAGCTTAGATGTAAAAGGGCTTAGAAGAATACCCTGCAGAGTGCTCACAAACATGAAAGCCTCAGAGAAGTCCTAGCGTGGATCTCATGACGCTCATTTATACAAAAAACTCTAGCCATGCACGCAGTTCTCACGCAGCTCAAGAAGAGAGAGAGCTCCAGAAAATCTCTCTCGAAGCTCTCGCACACTTCAAAGCTAGACCCAGCCGCGTGAAGTAACAAATCCATCTTATCGAGCTTCTTGCGAAACTCTAAATCCATCTGTGCGAGCTATACCACTCAATATGCAGGGATCCTCAAGAGCTCTAAATCATCTACGCGAGACCCTTGCGATAGCAATTACCTGAAGAACAACTATGCGAGCTGAGATCATTCACTACAAATTCATCTTCATGAGCATTCTACTGCAGCTACTTCAAACCACGCGAGGTCTCTCCCAATAGCCAATCCAGCTTCGCGATGTCCTTCTTTCTACAATTCATTAGTGCAAAGCTCGGGCCCATGCTTTCTCAGTGAAGATCAGGGACTCTTTGGGAATTTCCCCACTGTTAGGGCACACTCCTCGAGGTTCTAATCACTCAGACACATCTCGAGGCATCCAAAGGCTGTAGAGGAGCAACATCGCCAAGTAGAAATTAGGGTTTTTCCCTTCTGTTCTCCTATTAGCCAATGCACTCGACTGAGTATATAAGCTGTAATTTGTAGTTAAAAATTTTATCTCTTCCTCAACCTAAATCGGCTGAGAGCTTAAGTCTGATTAGGGTTAGGATTAGGTCACGATCTTTTTCCTTTTCTTCTTCCTTAGCCCAGCACTTGCTGGCTATAATCTTGGTAAACAATTAGGCATAGTTGATTTCATTCTTGCAATGGGTTTTGTATAAGCTTTGGGATATGTTGTGGGTTGTTTTGCACAAGGCTGCAGCCTTGAGCATATTCATTGTAAGTTCTAATTTTATTCAATGAAATGCCAATTTTAATGTCCATTAAATCTGTTGCTGTTCTGTGTGTCCCACGTAGTGTTCTTTAACCTGTGTTTTCCACTTAAGATTTATAGATTTGATGCTCCCATGGAAGCTTGAGCTTGTAGCCCTGTAACCATGGTGGTAGCAGTAGTTTTCTTCTTCCATCTCAGTCATCTGTGATGTGGAGAGCCTCTGTGGTTAGCCTGTGACCATTTAAGGGGATAAACTATAGCCCTAGGGTGAGTCTAAGTAACAGATTTGAGATGGATTCTTCCTCTCTGTACTTGAGCTTGTAACCTTGTGAGAGATTGCTTCAGGGATAAGCCCCCCCTTTGTTTACATTACCACTATCAACTATTAGATCTGATTTTCTGTAGAGATTGCAGACTTGTGAGTTGGGTCATTGCAGTCGTTTTGTACCAATGACCAGCTAAATCTAAGTCCCCAAATAACCTTTGAATGACTGTGGTTCCCACTGGTTTTTTAAGAGTTGTTTGCTCCTATGAATGCATGAGCTTGTAGCCTAGCAAACCTAGTGTCTGCAATGATTTCCATATTCTGATTTGATTCATTGGTTGGAGGAAATCTATTAGATAGTCTTTGACCATTGGAGTGGACAGGTTATAGCCTTAAGATCACTCCATTCCCATGGATTGGATTAGTTTTCTTATTTAACTCAGGTGATTCGGTCTTCTCTATTGGATAGCTTTTGACCATTTAAGTGAACAGGTTATAGCCTTAAGAGACAAGTTTGAATCACAAGGGTTGAATTGGATTCCTTAACTATGTAGATGAGCTTGTAGCCATCTGAAGGATTGCTGTAGAAAAAACTCTAAATCTGAGTTACATGACTGATGTGATCTTAGCTTAGCAGTCTTCTTCTCACCATTTTATCTTTGTTTTATCACACCATCATATTTCTTTAAAATCCTTTCTTTAGTATATGCCTGCATTTGATTTCTTTTACTTTTAGTTTTAGTTTAGTTGTGACCCTACACTCCCTTTCTTTAGGATTGCTAGATCTATAGCTAGAGCTGGAGGCCTTCTTAGACAACCCTTGTGGTTCTAGATCATAGCTCCCTGTGGGACAAACTCTTACTTTAAAATTTGCTACAATAGGCCCTGAATCTTCCAGGACAGTGTATATTTCTAGAGTGTTGTTTTCATCTCCTTCCATCTCTCTCTAATTTCACCACTATTTCCCAATAATAAATAACAGCACCTAGTAAAATTTGACCAACAAGTACCCTCCTAACCTCCCTTTTTCCTATAAATAGGGAGGCACCCGTCCCTTTACAAGGGCTTGAAAATTTTCAAAGAGAGAAAATTCAAGTGAGATCCCCTCCCATTTGCCTCCACTAAACCCACATAATTCCAAAACTGAGTTTCATCTTTGACACCTCATTCTTCACCATCCATCCTTGAGATTCTTCACAATCCATTCTTCTCCTACCTCTTAACTCCCTAGCTTTAGAGAGCAAAACTAGTTTCTCTAACGATTTGCTTTCGGAAGCTCATCCAAGATGCTCTCACATGAAGATCCACATCGGTGCTACAAGGGACCGAGAGCTCCGGCTCTCCCCTCCATTCCTCTACCTTCTTTTGCTTCTCCTCTATCTTAGAATTAAGCCGTTACGCTGCCCAAATTTCGGCAAGCGGGAAGGGCTCAATAGGATCGGCGTGCCTTCGGGCAAGGAGAGGTGCCGCTCATTTTTATTTCTTCTTATGCATATAATTATATATATATATATATATTATAAACCAGCCACATATCCAAACAGCCATAGTAGAGACCGCTTACGAGCGGGTTGATCGGGTGCTTAACACCTTCTCGATTGATAACCGAAGCCCCTACCCAAGAGCCTTCAGCGTAGACCTGTTGACAAGTGAAAAATACCATTTTTCACCCCTAAACTTAAGTCTTGATAGACCTTTGAGAGAACTAAATAAGTGTTTTAAGTGCCTATGTTGCAGCTAACAATAAAGACAGGCTTAACCATAAAAGCAGCTCAAAAGTGCTAAAAAGATGACAATCCATGTCAGTCCAAAGGAAGGAAGTGAAGAAACAACCTCATCAGCCGTGGAAAAGTCTAAAAGGAAGAGGCAAAGACCTGTAAGAGAAGCAGGGAACAATTCAAACAGAGAAATGCAATATAGAGTTCTTTTCGCAAAGAACCTGCACGTTTCGTAAAGAACCTGGAACTCTGCGAAAAGGAATAAAACCTCCAGGCTAAGTTTTCGAAGAGCATCTGAACTCTTCGAAAAGAAGATTGAACTTTACAAAAAGGAGAAAACACAATTCGAAGAGAGATTGAACTCTGTGAAAAGAGCTTCAGAAGCCACAACACTTTGCGAAAAGGCCCTTAAGCTCTGCGAAAAGGTATTCTGGAGATTCGCAGCTTTAACAAGGGCAATTCTCGATGTCATTGCGCATTTTAAAACCCAAGGACATTCCGAAAGATTCTGAGCACGAACCAAAGGCATATTCCTCCCCATGTGAACACCCAAAGATGAAATTACTTGGCGGGAACTTCTAGAAGTTCCAACAGATTTTTGAATTTCCTAACAGAATTGATGCCTCTGTTTCTTGATTGGCTGAACCAGATCAAACAGTTATGATTGGCCAAAACAGATCTGGATCCTAGTGCTCGACTCCTATTGGCTGATATCGATTTAACCAATTCTAATTGGTTGATGCACATTAGAGATGGACTTGGGGAAAGCTATAAATTGACGAACCATTTGCCCAATTTGGAGATCCAGATTTTGAGTTTCATTTCTAATCCCCCATTTCCCAGCCAGACAGTTTGTCTGAAATCCCTGTAATAGCTTCACTTTGATTTGCAATTGAGAGCTGTGAGACGTTTCTGTAATTCAAAAGAGAGTTGTATTCAAGACTACAAATCTGAGAGCTGTTTAAGCTGTGCTCTGTAATTGTAACGGTGGATTTGAAAAGGTTGCTGTAAACCGTATTTTCTCAATTGGACTCATGTTAAGGGTTCCCTCTGATCTCCTTATTGCATTAGACTCCTTTAGATTTACTATTTTTTATGCAATTTCCCTTGATTCATTAATCCTGTAAGAATTAGTGTTGGTAACCTAGTCTCTTCTGACATTTGTAGTGATGTTTCTGATCGAATTGAGGATTTGGATTAAAAACTATTGGATGGTTTGTGGCCATTAAAGTGAGACCATAGCCATAAGTGTAAGCCTAATCCTTGAATTAGATTTATCTCTCTTACATCTGCTTGTAGCGGATGAAGATTGAATCACCTCTATTTGACTGCGGTATTTCTCATTAGATTTCAAAGACCAAATCGAGTTAGATATTACTTCTCCATCTTTGTTTCAATCATTCCCCAACTCGGATCTGGATCATTTAGTTTAAATTTTCCTTTGTTTTAGTTTGTTAACGTGACAAATTCAAACCTCTCATCTTATCGACTTTCTAGATAGGATAAGAAGCCGGATCTGGTATTCCTTACATTTTAAACAAATTCTCGTGGACGATCTTTCACTTACTTACTTTTAAAACTTGCTACAATTGGCCGATCTTGCGAGGCTAATTCTCTTCTACTGTCTTGATATTTCTTTAATTTCTTATATAGTCTAGAGCCTTTGTAATTTGGCAACTTTAAAACTGCTTTCAAAACACACATAAATCAAGCACACTAAGATTGAACAACAAGTTTTTGGCGCCTCGTTGGAATTTGTTCTAAAATAGATAGACCTAAGTTTTCCATTTTAATTTTTAACAGTCTAAACTATTCTATTATTTATACTTGTGCAGTTATTCATATTCCGGTTTTTGAAGAAGGGAAATTACGAAGGATTTCTCAAGGTTTTCAGATTTTTTGTTAGTTGTATGTTTGGTAGGAGGACTCTCACGAGATTCTCCCATTAAATTTAGAAGTTGAAAGACTACTACGAACCAAACAAACAACACGAATTACTACTATGGGTGAAGAACCTCGATTGTTGAGGGATTACTTTGCACTGGTGCTTATAATTCGCCTTTTGCATTCAATTTCCCTCTTGTGGAAGGAAATTATGAGATCAAATCCTCAACTATCCAAATGCTCCCTTCTTTCCATGGGTTGAGTAAGGAAGACCCATAAAAACATGTGGATGAATTTTTGGCTCTTTGCACCACATTCAACATAGCTGGATTTGGGTCGAAGCACCAAGCTTAGGCTCTTTCCTTTTTCATTAAAGGATAAAGCTAGAGCATGGTTATCCATGTTAGCACCAAATAGTATCACTTCATGGAATGATTTACAATGTTAATTTTTAGCCAAATATTTCCCAATGTCTAAAACTAACCAATTGAGACAAAGTATCATTTCATTCTCCCAAAATTCAACTGAAACTTTCCATGAAGCATGGGAAAGATTCAAGGAACTGTTAAGGCAATGTCCTCATCATCAAATTCCTAGGTGGCAGCTGGTTCAAAGCTTCTATCAAGGAATTGATCAAAAAGGCAAAAATATGGTGGATGCTTCCTGTGGAGGCACTTACTTACAAAAAATAGTTGAAGAGGTTTGGGACTTATTTCAAGTGATTGGTGAGAATTCAACTCAGCAAGAATCTCTGTCAAGAGAAATTGAAAATCCGGCTAGGTTGAACAATCACCAACCCACAAAAGGGAAGATCTATGAGGTGAATGAGTTGGAAAGAAAAATGGATAATCTAACCACAAAATTTGATAGATTGATGGACTCACTTAAAACTCCAAATGTTTCAAGAGTAGAGGAGGCATATACGATATGCCATCCCTCTTGATTCGGTTGATCAATGTCCTGCTTTGCATCCACGGTTCCCATTTAATGGTGGAACAAGCTCATCTTTGCTCAATCATTTGGACAGATGCGATCAAATGAATATCCATGGAGAGCACACCCTATTTGAGGTGGAACCAGGGAATTACCAATCCCAACAACAACAACCAAAGAATCAAATGCCTTTCAAAGCGCACGACCATATATGAATTTTTATGTCAAACCAAACTTTCTGACCCATTCCACAACAACACATCGTGATGCCGATTCAAAACCCTTCCAGGTCCCTTTCTTTTGAAGATCAAGTCCTAAATTCACTCCAGAATTTAGGATCTTTAACTCAAACTATGAATTTTCACAGCCAGAGCATAAAGAAGGTTGAAGAAACATTGGGATAGCTTTCAAATACCTTGGCAAAAAGAGAGGAAGGAAAGTTACCCAGCCAACCTTTGAACAATCCCAAAGGATAGTTCATGGTTGGAGAAGCTTCTAATTCACATGAAGAAGTAAAAACTGTCACCACTTTGAGAAGTGGAAAAATGATAGATAACAAAGTGGGTATTGAAGAAGGAAGAAATGAGGAAGAGGATAAAGATATGCAGCAGGAGCAGCATAGTGATAGCAGTGGGGTTGCTGATGTACCTCAGAAAAATCAAAAAAATGAAAAATAGAAAAGTAAAAAAAATTTTGAAGATACTTCTAAAGCTGTAGATGAAAGATTGGTTCCTCATTTACCATTTCCACATGTAATGAAATCTGTATCTCCTTTTGATAAAGGGAACACAAAAATATATGATATGATGGAGACTTTCAAGCAAGTCAAGATAAATTTACCTTTGCTTGAGGCAATCAAACAAATTCCAGCATATGCAAAATTTTTGAAAGATGTGTGCACTCACAAAAGACAATCTAGGATCTGATTGTCCAAGAAGGTCTTTCTTTGTGGAAAGAATTAGTCGGTGTTATCCATTGCTACACCTCCCAAACTTCAAGATCCATCCCCACAATCCCTTGCATTATTGGGGAACACACCATTGAAAAGGCTTTATTAGATCTGGTGCTAGTGTCAACCTACTTCCATATTACGTATATGAGAAGCTAGGTTTGGGAGAATTAAAACCCACTCATGTGGTGTTACAACTAGCGAGCAGATCCTGAAAGAAAGCGATAGGAATAATCAAGATGTATTGGTGGGAGTAGATAAATTTTCTATCCTGCTGATTTTCTAGTTTTAGATATGGAACCAACCAAAAGCAAAACTTCCATCCTGTCATTTTGGGAAGACCATTCACAGCTCTGACAAATCTTCGTATTCAATGCAGGTCCGTATTATGGAAGTCTCATTTGAAACATGAAGGTGAAATTAAATGTTTATAATGAACACACATATTTCAATTCAGCTCTCGAAGAATGTTTTCATGTTGATCTATTGGATGAACTTGTGGAAGGAACTTTACAACAATTTCTGCAGGTGAAGACTTCACCACGATATCAAAGATGCTTGGGGATATCTGAAAAAGAAGCAAGTTGAATCTCCAATCCTGAGAAAATTAATGTTGTGCAAGGAACTCTTAGACAATCAGCAAGATTTTCTTCTTGGAAACGTGCTACTCTCCCCCTTCCACAAACATGCAAGGTCCCTTTGATACCTTCTGTTCTCCACGATTTAGAAGTAAAGAAGCTACCGAAAATTTGAAGTATGTGTTCTTGGGTAATCATAAATCATTGCCTGCCATTATTTCTTCCTCTCGCACAAAGGAGCAAGAGGAAGCGCTGCTGATAGTCTTAAAAGAACATAAAAAGGCTATTGGCTGGTCTATTGCTGATTTAGGAGGAATTAGTCCAGCTGTTTGCATGCACAAAATCCACTTGAAAGAAGATGCAAAGCCTTCTAGAGAAATGCAAAGAAGGTTGAACCCTCATATGCAAGAAGTGGTCATGAAAGAGGTTGTTAAGTTGTTGGATGGGGTCATTTACCCCATTTCAGATTCACTTGGGTGGCACCTACGTGTGGTACCTAAGAAATCTGGAATCACTGTAACCTCATTACGGTGAGCTTATGTCAACCGGTGCAAACAAGCTGGATGGAGAGTCGATTGATTACTGAAAATTAAATGCAATGACCAAAAGACCATTTCCTCCCATTCATTGATCGATCTTAGATAAGCTAGGTGAAAAGCTTATTACTATTTTCTTGATGGTTACTCCGTTACAACCAGATTGTATGTACCCACAAGATCGGAAAAGACGCATTCACGTGCCCTTTTGGCACTTTGCCTATAGAAGAATGCCTTTTGGTCTTTGTAATGCTCCTGCTACCTTCCAAAGATGCATGTATGCAATTTTTTCCGATATGATTGACCAATTTATGGAGATTTTATGGATGATTTCTCAATCTATGTGCATTTTTCCGGTGTTTACACCATCTCAAATTGGTACTACAAAGATGCGAAGAAACCAATCTGGTTTTGAGTGGGAAAAGAGCCATTTCATGGTCACCCAGGGCATTGTCCTTGGCCATGTTGTTTCCACAAGGGCATTGAGGTGGACAAAGCAAAATTGATTTAATTGCATATTTACCACCTCCCAAAATTAAACAAATCGAAGTTTTTAGGACATCCGGATTTCTGGAAGGTTCATCAAGGACTTGATAAAATAACTAAACCTCTTTGTCATTTGCTGTGCCAAGATGTCCCTTTTGTTTTCAATAATGAATGCATAAAGGCTTTTGAATTCCTAAAAAACTGTCTGATTTCAGCTCCAATATTGCAGTCTCCAGATTATTCACTACCTTTTGAACTGATGTGTGATGCATCAGATTATGCTTTGGGAGCTGTCCTTGGACAGAGAAAAGATAAGCTGCCTCATGTTATAGCTTATGCCAGTAGATCAATGATTGATGCACAGCTCAATTACACAACAACTGAGAAGGAGCTGCTGGCAATTATTTTTTCTTTAGAAAAATTCAGGTCATGTCTTGGGTTCACAAATAGTGGTGTTCACTGACCACTCGGCTTTAAAATACCTTCTGTCTAAGAAGGACACCAAACCAAGACTCATCAGGTGGATTCTCTTGTTACAAGAATTTGATCTACAAATTAAAGATAAAAAAGGGGTGGAGAATGTGGTGGCAGATCACCTCTCCAGGATTTTAACTGCTGAGATTGATAGGTTGCCTATCAATGAATCTTTCCCTGATGAGCAACTTTTTGCCATTAGTATACACACTCCTTGGTTTGCAAACATAGTCAACTATTTGGCTACTGGAAGAATTCCTCAACATTGGAATAAAATGGATAAAGATCTTTTCTTCTCAAAAGTTAAACACTTCATCTGGGAGGATCCTTATCTGTTCAAGAGTTGTGCAGATCAAATAATAAGGAAATGTGTCCCTGACCAAGAATTTCATAGAATACTTTCTATGTGTCATGAAACGAACTGTGGAGGTCATTTTAGTGGGAACAAAACTACGCAAAAAGTTTTGCGGTGTGGATTTTATTGGCCTACACTTTTCAAGGATGCCTGACATTGTAAGTCTGCTGACTGTCAAAAATTAGGCAAGATTTCAAGAGAAACTCAATGCCTTCTGACCTATTTTGGTAGTTGAGTTGTTTGATGTTTGGGGATAGACTTCATGGGTCCCCTTCCTCCTTGCAATGGATGTAATTTCATCTTAATAGGTGTGGATTATGTATCCAAATGGATTGAAGCCACTACTAAAACAATTGATCACAAAGTGGTCTTGAAATTTCTTAAGGATCACATTTTTCCGGTTTGGTTTTCCCGAGCCATTATTAGTGATGGGGAAGCCATTTTATATGTAACATTTTGAAACATTGTTGAAGAAATACTGTGACTCATAGAGTAGCCACTCCATATCATCCACAAACCAAAGGACAAGTGGAGATTTCAATAGAGAAATCAAACATATTTTGGAAAAGATCGTGAAGAAGGACAGAAGGATTGGTCCTTGTTTGAATGATGCATTGTGGGCATATAGGACAGCCTATAAAACCCCAATTGGTATGTCCCCATTCAGGTTGGTCTATGGCAAAGCATGCCATTTACCAGTAGAGTTAGAATATAAAGCTTTTTCGGCCATTAAAACATTGAACATGGATCTAACTACTGCTGGTAATCACAGGAAGTTGCAACTTGCTGAGTTAGAAGAGCTGCGAATGGATGCATACACCAATTCAAGATTATATAAAGAAAAAGTCAACTTTTCATGATAAAAATTTATTGAGAAAAGAGTTCACAGCTGGTTCTAAGGTATGGTTATTTAACTCAAAGCTCAAGTTTTTCCCAGGAAAACTGAGATCCAGATGGGATGGGCCATACACTGTCGTTCAAGCAGCCCCTTCGGGAGCTGTTGACATCCTTGATCCAAGTAATGGAAGAATCATAAAGGTCAATGGTCAGAGGCTCAAACCATGCATTGAAAAAACCCAGGAGCCTGTGCTGACCATCCATCATCACGAATCTTCAAAAATCTGATGGCCGAAAACTGTACATTATGTTTGTATATCATAGTTTGTGCTTATTTTTTCTGTTTCTATTTTTTTTTCTCTTTTCGCAGAATTTAAATATGCTCAAAATCAAGTCGCAAAGTAATATTTCTCTTTTCGTAAAGTTCAATTTGCTTTTCGAATAGATCTGAAGCTGTAATGAACTACTCGAAAGAGAAGATGTGCTCTTCGAATAGTTGGTACTGAAGCCATTTCTCTTTTCGAAAAAGTAATTCTGAAGCTAACTCCTTTGCGAAATGATGTTTCTGAAGCTGTTAACTTGTCGAATGGTACTGATGCCATTCACAATTTTAAAAAGGACTCTTTTGGAACTTTTCGAAAACTTAAAAGCACTTTGCGATATTAACCTTGAGTATATTTAAACCCTTTCGACGGTGGGGTTTTCATTTCAAACTCTCTCTGCAGAGCGACTCCTCTCACTAAAACCCTACTTCGTTCTTTCTTTGCACGATTCAACAAGTCTACTACCCTTTTTATAACTAATTGGTTAGATTATCTGCATTTTCAGAAGAGGATTGTCGCTTATAATCTGGAGGATTTCTGTAAAGCAAACAACTCGTTCAAAACAGAAACCCTAAATCTCGGTATTTCTTTACCCATTCTCTCTGGTTATCATATAGTAAGTTGTTCTATGTCGGCATCTATTTTTGGGCATTATTATACATCGATTTAGGATGGGAAAAGCAGAGAAATCATTGGCTGTAATGTTTACCAAATCCTCTGCTAAAAAGGTGAGCAAATCGACCTCAAAAGCAAAGGGAAAAACCAAAACTGCAACTTTCAATGGATAAAGCGGACAGGGTAGAAAAAAGAAAGAAAATTAGACATGAGGAACCCACCCCTGCTGCTGCTAGCCCTGAGCCTGAGCTTACTCCTCTGCCCATTCATTTGGTTCTACTCAATCCCTTCATTGAAGCTCAGAAGCTACTACCCGAGCTAATGGTTGACGAAACTTTTTTCGACACCAAACCAGAATGCCTGCCATCCTTAAGATACCTTAGAGAAGCTTCACTAAGCAATATCCTTACCCCCTTGCCAGAAAGAATTTACCCAAGAATGGTAAAGTTATGGTACCAAAACCTAGCCAAGGTCACTGAAAAAGATGCAGATGTCCCTACCCTTGTCATTTTTATTGATGATTGCGATCTGACTGTGACTTTTGAAGACATAGGGAATGCTCTAGGGATACCATTCCAATTTGATCCCTCTGGCCCTTTGGCTGCTCCCGAAATTGCCTCTTTTAGAGAGATGGCTGCCCATCTAACTCAAGGTATTGTGGGCACGGGGCAGTCCATCATGAGAAGAGACCTTGCTCCCCAATTTCTATTGATGGATTCCATTCTAAGGGGTAGGTTTTATGTCTGAGCACGACCAGAGAGAAGATCACCAATTTTAGAGGCCCTCTTTCATTTTTCCAAGGGGCGGTTTTTCAATGCCCCTATGTTAATTTTTGAAGCCATGGCTGATGTCAGTACCAAGCTAAAGAAAGCTTGCCTACCATTTGGCAGATTGATCACAGCCCTCCTCCGAGCCAAATTTGACATTGATAGTGAGGATCCCTTTGAAGTCATTACACCACACAATTTTGGAAAAAAGGCTTGGACTACAAGCCAGGCTATGCTGAGAAGGATGAGAGAGGCAGGTGAACCTGCACATGCCCCTATTGCTGCACCAGAACCTGCAGTTGTGAGTGAGCCAGAACTCACCCCTGCAGCTGAACCTGAAATTGACATCATCCCTGCAGTTGTGAGCGAGCCAGAACCCATCCCTGAAGCTGAATTTGAGCATCCAAATGAGCCTGCCCCTGCCATGTTGCCAGATCCAACGTTGTCCGAACCAGCTCTGCCAGTCCCTTTGGTGACCAGCCCTGCAGCTGCACATACTCTGGAGGAAGTCATCCCTACACCCTACTCCCCCACTCCAGCCCTTGACAGTTCACCTATCCCAGCTGTCCCCTCGCCCATACTTCCCATCATTCCAATTTCGGACTCCCCCTCTACACCAACCACTCCAACCATTCTCACACCACCCATTTCACCCTCCAATGCCCAAGTTTTAGAAGAGTTAGCTGCAGGATATATTGCCCCATCTCCCTGCACTCCTCTGCTCCTAAGCCCCTCACATTCCCCTGCTCCATCAGCCCACACACCTGAGGCCTCCCCCACACCTGAACCTGAGCCCCTCACTCCAGAAGCCTACTCTGCTTTAATGGGCTCTATTTTTGAAACCATGGAACTGGACCCCTCCCCTATACCTGCTCCTCCTCCATTCACCCACATTCCAACCTCTCCCTTTACAGCCATTGCACCTGCACCCTCCACCTCAGTTGTCCCAGTTTCTACTATGCCCACCTCTCCCACACCTGCATCCATTACTCAAATCCTTACTTACCTCCAGTCCATCCAAACCCAACTTCAAATTAACACCGACAATCAGTCTGTAGCCATGGAACTGCTCCATACCTTAGCTTCCACAACCCAAACCACCACCATCACCCCTGTACCTAAATTCTCTGAACAGGCCACTCAAACAGATCCAGAAGTAATATTGGTTGATCTGCCCACCCCCACCACTACTACCCAGGCTGCACATACTCAAACTGAAGCTCCTTTGATTCCATCCCCTCCACCCCTCCCCATTTTCTCTGAGCACGCCACTCAGACAGACCCTGCTGTCCCCTTTCTAGCCACTTCTCCCCCCCTACCACAACTGGGCCACCTTTAGTCCCCTACCATTCCATTCCCCTCCCCAGATATGCCACCCTCATCAAAGCCATGGAAAATAACCCTTATATCCATGAGAGATGTTCAAAGGGGCTAGCTGATTTGCAAGCTTACATCCGCACCCCTATGAAAACCAAATCGAAATTAGAGATTTTATGAAATTTGAAAGAGATAAAATCACGGGACTTCTTTGGGTCAAACATTTCACCATTTGGTGAGGTGAGCAACACAAGGTGTCCATGTTGCAAGCCCAACTGGATCAAGAAAAATTGAAGACCACTAGCCTCACCAAACACCTTGGCCTCATCAAAAAGATCAAATCTGAGGAGTATACTGAGCTGAAAAACACTATTCCAGAGAAAGCTCAATCCAGTTCAGACTCCAACACTGACTCTAGCTCTGATTACGCAGTTACTCCGGTTGAGCCACACGAACCAACCTATGATACTGATTTTGACCCCGTTATTAGCTTTCATTGTACTTTTGTGTTATCTGATTTGCAATAGAAAATTCTGTTTTGTATACTACTGTGCATTTTTTTTTTCTGTCTTCTTGCCATTATTACTTTTGTTGTTTTTCTTTCTTATATTTTTCCTCTGTTTTGGACCAGTGTGGACCCTGCTTCCCTTTGGTTTGGGGGTATGGCAGGTATGCCAATAAAATAAGTAAGTTAATGCTTGATGCAGCTTATGACCAGCAGAATTTTTGAAAATGAAGTAATTTCACACCTGTTGTTTTGAAAAATGAGGAAGTTAAAACTTTTTAAAATTGATTTCTAGTGTAATTCTAATACTTTCATGAAGTGAAGGTCAGAAAATTTCTAAAAAAATTGATGTTTTAGTAAACCTAAAATGAGAGAAAACAGTGATGATATACCTCAAGAATTTGATAGAAAACCACACCCAGTGAGATTTGGGCTCTTTGAAATGTATTCTTTAGAGGTATGAATTGGCAATTTTTTCTGCTCTAGGGACTGTTTGAACCGGCTTGTTATCACTAGAAGTTACATATATCCAAGTTAAAATAGCTTGACAGCAATCATGATATTAAAGACATGATGTAGGGCCTTCTTTTGGACAGTTTGAACTTCAAAAAGCCCCACCTTTTAAAACTGCCCATGATACACACCAATTGAGCTTTATAAATCCAAGATTTCTTTGAAACCTCATCAACCTCATTTAGCCTAACCCTCACTCGAGAATTCGGAAGGTAAAGGAAAGAAAATGAAGAAAGGTGAGTTGGGTAACAATTTGGTAAAAGAAAAGAAAAATAATTGAAGGCAATGATGTATCAATGAGAAGAAATGTGGCATTCATCAATGTTGCTTTGAAAAAAAGGAGAAGGCATTTCATTGGAAGTTTTAAAAGAAAGAGAAAAGATGGCCACTTTGGCTCACGAAAATTCAAAGAAGAAAATGAAATTGTCTTTGAATTGAAGAAGGTGTGTCTATCACCTCCTTACCTTGGGACTTCTCAATTTTGAACTCCATTCCACCCTTTATTCTTGATAAATTTCACCCATAAGCCACATTACAACCCAAGTTAAAGTCCTTCTTGATCAATGATGGATTGACATTTGTCATATGGAGATAAGGATTTGTGTAATCTATGGTGAAAAAGTAGTAAATTCAAAACTGAAAAGCAATGCCTATGCTCCTGCTTACATTCCAATTTGAGGACTGTAATTGCTCTTGAGCTGTGTGAAATAGTGCAACCCTCATATTTGCATGGTGAGTGAAAACCTTGGTGAGAGTTGAGTTTGAAATCAAATTATTTGGGGTAACATCAAAACTGAATTTTCAAATAGAAGGCAAGCTTTTCATTAATTTTTCTTGTAAAAACTTTTTGACACCAACTGAGTGAATGGTAAAGGAATTCTGACAGAATTTTAGTTTTGAATGATGTTTTCATGAAAATCTTCTTACAACTTTGTTGATGCGGTGTGAATAATCTGATTGGATGAAAGTTTGCTTTATGAGCGCATTGATCTTAACTGATTTATTGGAGAAGTTTGTGGGTACCTTCACTGAAAACCCTCAGGAGACTTCACTCCTCCACTAGGGATCACCTAGGGGTTTAAAAGGCTTGTTGCATAGGCTAAATGCAACTGTGCTCCCTATAAAAGTGGCTCTTTACTTTGTTTTTTTTTATTATTCTTTTCTTTGCTCAGGGACTAGCAAAGCTTAGGTTTGGGGGTGTGTTGACAAGTGAAAAATACCATTTTTCACCCCTAAACTTAAGCCTTGATAGACCTTTGAGAGAACTAAATAAGTGTTTTAAGTGCCTATGTTGCAGCTAACAATAAAGACAGGCTTAACCATAAAAGCAGCTCAAAAGTGCCAAAAAGATGACAATCCATGTCAGTCCAAAGGAAGGAAGTGAAGAAACAACCTCATCAGCTGTGGGAAAGTCTAAAAGGAAGGGGCAAAGACACGTAAGAGAAGCGAGAACAATTGAATAGAAATGCAATCTGAGTTCTTTTTCAAAAGAACACTTTTCAGAAAGAACACGGAACTCTCTGAAAGGAATAAAACCTCCAGGCTTAGTTTTCGAAGAGCATCTGAACTCTTCGAAAAGAAGATTGAACTTTGCGAAAAGGAGAAAACACAATTCGAAGAGAGATTGAACTCTGCGAAAAGAGCTTCAGAAGCCACAGCACTTTGCGAAAAGGCCCTTAAGCTCTACAAAAAGGTATTCTGGAGATTCGCAGCTTTAACAAGGGCAATTCAGTAATCTGTTGCACGTGTCCCAATGAGTTTTAAAACCCAAGGACAATCCGAAAGATTCTGAGCACGAACCAAAGGCATATTCCCCCCATGTGAACACCCAAAGATGAAATTACTTGGCGGGAACTTCTAGAAGTTCCAACAGATTTTTGAATTTCCTAATAGAATTGATGCCTCTGTTTCTTGATTGGCCGAACCAGATCAAACAGTTCTGATTGGCCAGAACAGATCTGGATCCTGGTGCACGACTCTTATTGGCTGATACGGATTTAACCAATTCTGATTGGTTGTTGCACATTAGAGATGGACTTGGGGAAAGCTATAAATTGACGAACCATTTGCCCAATTTGGAGATCCAGATTTTGAGTTTTATTTCTAATCCCCCATTTCCCAGCCAGACAGTTTGTCTGAAATCCCTGTAATAGCTTCACTTTGATTTGCAATTGAGAGCTGTGAGACGTTTCTGTAATTCAAAAGAGAGTTGTATTCAAGACTACAAATCTGAGAGCTGTTTAAGGCGTATGCTCTGTAATTGTAAGCAGTGGATTTGAAAAGGTTCTTTATAAACCGTATTTTCTCAATTGGACTCATGTTTAGGGTTCCCTCTTATCTCCTTATTGCATTAGACTCCTTTAGATTTACTATTTTTTATGCAATTTCCCTTGATTCATTAATCCTGTAAGAATTAGTGTTGGTAACCTAGTCTCTTGACATTTGTAGTGATGTTTCTGTTCTAAATTAAGGATTTGGATTAAAACTATTGGATGGTTTGTGGCCATTAAAGTGATGAGACCATAGCCATAAGTGTAAGCCTAATCCTTGAATTAGATTTATCTCTCTTACATACGTGCTTGTAGCAGGATGAAGATTGAATCACCTCTATTTGAGCTGATTTTTCTCATTAGATTTCAAAGACCAAATCAGAGTTAGATATTACTTCTCCATCTTTGTTTCAATCACTCCCCCAACTCGGATCTGGATCATTTAGTTTAAATTTTCCTTTGTTTTTAGTTTGTTAAACGTGACAAATTCAAACCTCTCATCTTATCAGCTTTCTAGATAGGATAAGAAGCCAGATCTGGTAGCTCAGATCTGGAGGTTTATCTTACACTTTAAACAAATTCTCTGTGGACGATCTTTCACTCACTTACTTTTAAAACTTGCTACAATTGGCCCTGATCTTGCAGGCTAATTCTCTTCTAACTGTGATGATATTTCTTTAATTTCTTATATAGTCTAGAGCCACTGTAATTTGGCAACTTTAAAACTGTTTTCAAAACACACATAAATCAAGCACACTAAGATTGAACAACAAGACCGGAATCAGAGTCATATATTTGTACTTTGATGCTTTCAATATTGATTTAGGTTTTCGGGGACCCCAAAAGCTCTGGGCGGCGACTCTAGTTTTTATTAGATGGCGCATCGTCGCGACGGGTTTGATAAAATCCACGGTTGCACAAAGGATCAAGGTTACCATTATTGAGGGCTAGAAACCAATGACGGAATCTAAATCCCCGACTGAGGTACGAGCCAGGCCAGACATTAGTATGGCATACCTGGCGCCACCCTAGTCATAATGGTGCACTTTGTCCCAATTTCCCATAAGGCTAAGCAGGGACAATGAGACCCGGCCACCGCTAGTGATAGCAAAAAGAGTCTTGCCCAGGAGAGTGATTTACAAGCCAGCATTAGGGTACTTTCGGGCTCAATAGGGACATCCATCTCTGTTGGGTCAGATTCGCGATTCATTTTTGCCAAGCAATTGACCAACCATGGCGACAACCGGAGCTGCTCATATCCTAAGAAGAGGGGTAATCCTTCATCAACTGAACCACCTCATCCCAACCCGATACAAGAAGGCCAACCACCGAGTGCCCCTATCCCGATCCCTATGATCATCGACCAGTTAATAGGGGTGATGGTCATCTCAGCCATGAACATATGAAAAGTTATGGTCTCGAGTCGAAAGAGTTCTGTTAAGGCCTTCACATAGGCCGAATCACCCCTAATGGAAGGGCATGAAAGAAAGTCCCCAAAGCTTGCCTAAGCCTGGAAGAACTTTGCAAGTTGGGGAAGGAAGCGGTATAGGCGCTGAAGGTCGAACCAACCTCTACAAAAATGGATCGAGAGAAAAGACTGCAGCAAAATGAAGAAGGTATTAGGAAAATAAGGCATGCGTAAAAGAAAGCCACAAGAAAAAAGCAAAAAAAAAATATTTCTTACCCTACCAGTAGCCCCAAAATTTGAAATGTGGCCATATTACTGATGGAGTAGCCCACTATGGGCTGCCTCACCCTGCATCTCGTACCAAGGCCAGGAAGAACGCTGCACTTGAATTAGTTGCTCACCCCAACTGCCGTAAATCACCTCGGGTTCACTCTCATGGCCCTGATCCTCTTCACTCGACATTCTAAGAAGGACACAAATAAGGAATATCAAAAGAATGTTGGTAAAGAGAAACCATTCGCTAGAAGCCAAAAGGAGGTAAGTACGCTTCGTCCATAGGCCATCAATCATAATCATCATCATTGTAGTAAAAAGAACATAAAAAAGGGGGCAAGCCCAGAGCACCCCCCGCATTTCAAAAGATAAATACACTTAGAAAAGGGAAGGAGAAAGAACCCATTTTCATTTTTACAAAATTTTGGTCAAAATCCCCGATGCATATATGAGCTATGGTTAGGGGTGTTCTCACACAAAAACAAAAAAAACAACAACAAAAAAAAAAAAAAAAAAGAAGTTTCAAAAAAAAAAAAAAAAATCATCATCATCATGTGTAGAAAATCTTCTAGATCCAAAAAGAGAAAGGGCCCTAGTCATACCAACAAAATAGTCCAAAAAATTAACAAATAAGGGAGAAAAAGAGGAATGTGGCACCATTTAATCGTACTTTCACTTAAAATCGGGGCCAATGCACATAAAATAAATGAAACAGATCATAGACAATCACACTTACATGGGAAATCATTCATTTATCATCTAAAAATGCAAGAATCCTAACCACATTCAAGAAAGAATCAAAAGAAATAAGGTAAAAGATGATTACATTAGGAGAAGAAATAAACCCTTGATTCAGCATGGAATGTACGTCTGATCGACGAGTGTGGACGCCAACACAATGACGGTGTTCAAATCGACTCAAGGAAACCCTAGGAAGAAGTCCCGGTTCAGTTTACAGAGGAGGGGGGAAGAAATTTTTGAAAAATGTCCTCTTTGGCTCAGGCCCGACTGTTTTAAACCCCCTGTCAGGCTTAGCGTGTATAATATACACGCTAGGCTTATCTTTGCTAGATTTAGCCTAGCACGTGTATTAGCCACGCTAAACTTAATCCCCCCTTAGGCCCCTTTGGTGCACACGCCCCTAGGAAGCGCGTGAACTTCCATTTGATCTGCTCGGGAGGCTATGCTGAAACAAGTGGTTCGAGATCAACAAGCATGCTCAAAAATCCCAAACAAACATACATAAAATAATAATAAAACTAATAATAATAAAAATAAAAAACAAGAAAAGTACATAAAATAATAATAAATTAAAAAAGGTACAAAAAATAATAGAAAAATACATAAAATAATAAATTATATATACATGAAAAATACATAAAATAACACATAAAGTAACAATAAAATTATATATGTGTGACTTTTAAAAAGCGGCACGTACTCCCAAAAAGTGTTGCGACATCAATTCGCTCCGCTCGGGTAGTCGTGTTAGATTAACTTCGGGATCATTGGGTTCGCCCAAGGACCTCGAACCCTGCTTCACGCAAGGGCACCCGTGCCTGATCAAATGGGGCAATCAATGCCTCGTATGATTGGACACAAGTTGTGGATCTTCGCGTACTTGCTTCACGCCTATCTTTAAGTATGGGTTGATCACCCTCTCACTCACAGAGATGTTTTATTCAGAATGGAACTTGAACATCAAAAATCTTCAATCCTCTCGAGAAGCGGACATTTTTTCTAGCATATTGGGCTTTCCCAACTCGCTCCATCTTGATTATGCCCAGAAATGTCGCTAAGCACTTAGGGACCTATAGCCTTGAGGAACGGACATTTTTCTCGACATACAGGGCTTCCGTTTACTCATTATGTTACCCACCTAATTTTTTAGGTTTGTTTTGAATACGGTGAACCCTGACATATTGCCTTGGGCCTCTTCAAATAACTTTGTCTTTATCATTCGATCATTAGTGATCGGATACCAAAGAGGGGCAGCTGTGGACACCCAAATTTGGCCCAAGGCTCGATTGAAAAATGCTTTGAGAGAAGAGCACCCCCAAGCTTCCAATAGCATCTCCCATACCGTTAGGAACCTTCCCAGACCCTTAGAAACTTGCCTAAAACCTTAGGAATTACCCCCAACCTCTCCGAACCCTTAGTTAACCTTCCCAGGGAATGGTTAGAGAGAGGGGTGCCAAAACATGCAGGGACCTCTGCTAAAACTGAATCTTATACCATTGAAAAGTATAGGTTATTAGCTTTCCAATAAGCTAAGAATCACCTTGATCCAAGTCCTACACCAAAAGTTATTGCAATCCAAAGTTTCAGGCCCCAAAACTACATTTTAGGTGGACCCCTCGACAGGCTCTGAACCTCTCGAGGAGATGGGCATGCTTACCATGTATAATATGCGCGCCAGGCCATTTCTGGAAAATATTGGCTAGCATGTATATTATACACGCCAAGCCATTTTTTCCCAGAAGTGACCTAGCGCGTATAATACACATGCTAAGCATAGATGGGTCCCCCAGCGGGCTCTGAACTTCTCGAGCACTGTAGCTATGCTTGGTGCGGGTAATACACACGCCAGGCTTTGCTTCAGTAAAATTTTGTTTTTGCTTGAAATGGACATTTGGGGTTTGACTTGTTGACCATCCCAATGTTTAGGGTGGGTTTCAATAGGACTGTTGCACCCACATTTACCTTATTTGCAACCCTCCAGTAATTTGAACCCTCACCCTATCATCTACCATGGAACCCTTTTCCCATATATCTATGATCCCAAAACCCTAGGAATCCTTAGATATTAGGATTACCTAATTGTTAATCTCATTAACATTTAAGTACCCATTAACCCTCACTTTTTCTATAAATAGAGAGGCACCCCCCCTTGCAAATAGCTTGATAAATTTTCAAGAGAGAGAAAGAGATTAAGAGATCCCCTCCTCCCCTTTGGTGCACTATAACCCATACAAATTCCAAAATTCTAAAACCTCCCTTAGACCTTTTCTTCCATGAAAATCCCTTAGTTTAGGTGAGAACTATCCCTTAGCTCTCTCCTCCTACCTCTTAGACACCAAACCTTAGGACCCATATTCGCATCACTGAAGCTATTAGAGGCTCATCAAGTGCACCTACGCAAAGGTCCACAGTTGTGCTTCAAGGGCCTGAGAGCTCTATCTCTCCCCTCTATTCCTCTACCTTCTTTATTTTTCCTCTATCCTTGAATTTGTTCTATTATACAGCAAAAATCTCTATGATTGCAGGGGGGCGTAAATAGGATTGGAGTGCCTTCGAGCAAGAGAAAGTGTTGTTTTATTTTTTTTCTTTTGGCCGTAAGTAGAGACCGCTTACGAGCAGGTTGATCTGGTGCCTAACACCTTCCCGATCGATAAGTGAAGCCCCTACCCAAGAAGCTTTTGGCGTGAATCGGTAAATCAGAGTCATATTTGGCACTTCGGTGCATTAAATATTCATTTAAGGTTTCTCGGGCACCAAAAGCTCTGAGTGGCAACTCTAAATTTGTAGTGAAGAGTGCGCATCGTCACGACGGACTCGTGAGAGCCCACGGTTGCACACTGAGCGAAAAAAGTGGATGTATACTTCACTACAATGTATACTTCACAGTATTAAGGAAGAGGAAGACAACTGAAGAGAGATTTTTTCGCATCTGCAATGACATCTACGAGGAAGAAGACAACTAAAGAGAGATTTTTTCAGACAGAGATAGAAGTTGGAAGATCAAAGAGGATTTGGAGAAGCGAGATACAAAAGTTCCAAAATAGTACATGAACCATAATTCCTCCCTCCCTCCCTCGCTCTCTCTCTCTCTCCTTCTGAGAACAACTGAAATATGAGTCTCTCTCTCTCTCTCCTTCAAAGAACAACTGAATATGAGATGGTTGCATAGAGCTCGAGGTTACTGTTTATATAAGTAGAAATTTATGATGGTGACCCTTCGATCATAATGAAACTCCCCTTTAAGCCTATGGTTGGTTATGATTGTATGAAGCCATTTATTCCACTACGTGAAAATGGGGAATAAGCAACACCAGTTGCTTGAAAACAATCACGGTCTTTGGCCATTGTAAAGAAATTAACCAATGCAACAACCCAAAATTGAGGTTTATGCGATACAACGACCCACTTAAATCTCTTGTTTCCATATAAGCAGGTTCGAACCATGAAACTGGGCGAGATCCCTAATCTTTTTCATCTTCTTCTACCCACTAGAAATAAGAGCTCTTTGTCTTCTTCTACCCACAAGAAAAGAGCTCTTCATCTTCTTCTGCCCACCAGAAATAAGAGCTCTTCACCGTCTTCTACCCACCACAAATAAGAGCTCTTCATCTTCTTCTACCCACCAGAAATAAGAGCAAGAGCCTCTGTCCGTCTCTCTCAATCTCCCCTCTAGCACGACACACAGAGCCCATCTCTCTCTCTATGGGGAAGATTTGCATTGTTGTTCGAGTACGCCCTCTAGCTACTGAAGAAGCCTCAAATGAGATGCTTTGGAAGGTTGAAAACAATAGCATTTCCCTGCAAAATGCTCTCGGCGCCATCTCCAACCTCTCTTTCTCTTTCGCAAATCTTCTTCCCCATTTGATCTTTTTGACCTAATTTATTTTCTTCACTCTCCACTCCTTCCATCGGACTTTTAATATTAATCAATGGCTGTAGATCACATATTTGGTCAAAACTGCCAAAATGAGAGGGTTTATGAGGCCTTTAAAAAGGACATGATTCAAGCGATGGTTGAGGGATTTAATGGTATTCTCTTCCAGACTGTTGATCGCACTTGGTTATTTGTTAATTTGCACTGTTTCTATAATTTTTTGTGTTTATTTGGTTACATTCGATTGATTTTGTGGAGATAAAAAAATGATGCAATTTAGAAGAAAGACTTTCTATTTTTGGGAGCTATGCCATGTGAAAGCACCATCTAAGTTGTCTAATTTGAAGGCGGTGATCTAAAGATGATCTCTATCATATAATTCAAGTCAATCAAAGGGTATCATCTAATTCAATGGTTGTCTGAATTGAATCATATAATAGAGATCATGTTTCCTACCAGTCTTTTGCACGAAAGCTCTTTAGATCATGGTCTTTAACTAAAATGGTGTTTCTAAGGTTTACAAAATACCAAGTCTTTCTTTTAACATTTGTTCTTGGGCCAACTTTGTGTGTGCAAGTAATGGCTCCCTTTGTTTATGTAAAAGCTAAGGCACTCCAGAAAATTTAATTGCTGATGTCAGGTGATTGTGAACGCAAGTTGCAGTGTTTGGAAGCTCTTTAGTGCTTGTATTTAGTCGCTAATTTCTAACAGTAATGTTTGGGCTGCATAGCCTATACCTTGTGAAGATTTTGTGCTTTGTGGATGGATTCAAAGTGAGGTTTGGTATAAAAAAAAAATCTTGTGTGGAACTTAATGAAGAACATAGATAGCTTTAGTGTTCCTGTTTATGTGGATATATTATGTGGCTCTCAATCTTGTGTAGCTGAGACAAATATTATTAGATCTGCCCATACTTTTGCGTCTGCTCAAGCTCCATGGATAATTGATTTTTAAACTACAGATCATATGTCTGGTATGACTTCCCTGTTAAACTCTATTTCTCCATTACCCAAGCACATGTCCTATTATATCCGTGTTGAAGATGGATCTCTTGTCCCAATTACTAGGAAAGGGACTGCTTAGGTTTGCCTTTAAACTCTGATCTACATGTTCCAAACACGCCTCTTAATATGTTGTCTATTAGTAGCCTTACCGAACAATCAATTGATGCATTACTTTTTCCCTGTCTTATTGTGTTTTCCAAGACTTGTGAACGGGGATCTTTTTCGCCAGTGTTGCGAAGAGAGACGGCTCTACCTATTTCATGTGAAAGAGGTTTCAGAGAGACATTCTGGTGCAACTAATACACTTGCATTGGAAAATGCTGACCTGTGGCACTTATGTTTGGGGCACCTCCCCATACCTTGGCTGCTCACTTTGTTCCCAAAATAGTTCAATTCATTCGATGACTCTTAGTTGATATGTGACATCCGTCAATTGTCCAAACATCATCATTCTTCTTATCCAGTGAGTGTTAATAGGAGTGTTACTCCTTTCTGGACCCAATGGTTCAAAATTTCAGACGAAACCAATACATATCGGTTTCAGAAGGATATAGTTCAATACATTGCAATGTATCGACTCCTCAATGTATCGGCCAAATTATCGATTGACACATTGAAATTATTGTTTGTCTCGGATGATAATTTCAAATTATCGTTCGTATCGTCCGATAATTTGAAATTATTGTCCGATAACTTGGATTTTAAATTTTATTTATTTATTTAATACTCAAATGGAATTGGATTTGTGTCGTCTGATTCATTTAATTGAAGAATCATGCTACCCACCAAGAAAAATCAATAGATAAAAAGAACCAAAGGGGTTTGGTGTGATGGCCTGGTACCCCCTTGGGAAGGGGGAGACCTGTGACAGCCCGGATTTCCTACCCTGAAACCCATGTCGTCTGATCACTTATTGCGATCCCTAAACACAGACTTGGTACACCCATGCACTTAGCGGAATTCAAAGAAGATACTCTTACAAAACAAATATCATATATGGCAAGATAATTGTTGTAATTCCATACAAAATAGATGAACAAAAGAATCCCAAATGAACCACCGGTGATGGCCGACCATCACCTAAATAGTGGTTCACAAAACATTATACATCATTACATGAATCAAAAGTTCTATAACAAAAAGGGTGGCTGGACGTACCAAGCCATAGTCACAAAACCTTAAAACATTCCAAGTTCCCTAAGGAAAGTATTCCTTAGGCAGAAGATCTGATTCTTCCTCAGGGTTATAATTAGGGTCTTCCTCACGCTCAAGATCCTCAGTGCCGGGATCAACTCCTGTGCCTGTGACGTATAGTCGAGGGTGAGCTAATAGTCTAAGCTCAATAGGGGGAATATCAGTAGCATTTACATCATCATTTCAAGCATAAATTTCATGGCAGATTTCTGAAGCAATTTCAATTACAAATGAATTTCAAGATGTTTGAATCGAAACATAAAATAGAATTTCAAGACAAGTTCAGAATTTGATAATTTCTAAGTTCTTGCTCATTTTCAAATTTCACATGCTGTTACATTTCAAGAGGTGACTTAAATCAATAACTTAAATAGTCTCCAAAGCAATATATAGCATTGGGAACTACAATTTTACCGATGGGAACCCCCTAACCATCGTCGTTCAATGAACCCTTTTTCGAATGTGCGCAAGCCCCTACGCTATGAGGGGTACTTATGCTGCTCACAATTTAGCATTGGCCGGTGGTAATGTATGAATATCTTGCCATACTGGTACACTGGTGGGGATTCATTCACATGAACCTCAAATCATTGTGCAGATTCTAACACATAGTTTAACACAATGCAGTGTGCTTATTTTATAGCTAGTTTCGGAGTTCACATACACATTGTAAACGAAACTCATAAGAAATTCACAGTTTTTAGAATCCATGTACAAAGCTTATTTTCAAAAGATTTATAAGTAAAAAATTTAACTCATATCACATTTGTCACATCAGAACATCTATGAAATTTCACGTCAATTATATAAATGGTATTGAATTTCCTCTACCTTTGATGAAACCAACAAGTCATGTAAAACTAGGTGAAAACCTCCTCGGACATGTCATATTTATAACCTACATTTAAATGCATCCAAAGAGCATATATTAATGTTGTGGGAAGCATACACATCGATATTCCAGAAGTTTTTCTAAGAAAAATCCGAAATGGCCAAAGTTGGCTCAGTCGCACGCACGAGTTCCAAAGTCACGCGAGCGACTTCCCCTGGCACACACTTAGTCGCACGAGTGACTATTCTCACTCAATTTTCATCCTATTTTGAAGCATATCTCGCGCGAGCGACTTTCACTCATGCGTGCGAGTTTCAAAATCACGCAAGCGACTTTCAGAATTTTTGCAAATCAACATAAATTACCCAACATTTAGGGCAATAGCTCCAGCAATCTAACCATAAATGATCTACGAGCACATACTTTTCTAACTCACGTAATTTGTGGATTCAATGATCAAACTTTGGAACTATCAGCACTCTCGCCACACTCACCCAATGGGTTTGAAACTCCACTTCTTACGATCGTATCATGATGTATGCGAAGATAAATTCCCTTCTAGTGCACACAACTAATCCCAACTTCTTGCGCGATGACGATCACGAGACGAGGCTCTCTACAAAGAAAAGGGTTTCTAAATGAGAGGATTTCATAGAATGAGGTTCACACGCCTCTTACGGATCGAAATCACTTGTATAACGATGTCCCTTGCATTGGCGATCAAAGTGACGGAGAGTTTTGATCGAAGAATCGATCATGAATTCAAGATTCGGTGTGCAAGGGTTTCACGCGGAGAGCACCTCCCTTCTCTCTCATTCAAAGGCAAGGATACAAAAACAATGGCTTCTCACATAAGCCATTGCCATAAATACATGGGTCTTGCTTCCATGTGAAGCACACACGCATCTCTTTTGTGTTTAGCAAGTGACATGCTTTGTTTGTGAACCCAATACACTTAAGCTAGGTGTTAGTCTTTTGTCCAATAATTCCAAATGAGCCTACAACAATTTCAATTGATTTGTTAGAATTTCTAAAATGGTCCCGCGTGCCGTGCTGCCACGTGCACTTAACTAACTTACACGATTCAAAAATTTGGGGATATCACATCCTCCCTTCATTACAAAAATTTTCATCCTCGAAAATTGGCCACGATTCAGTTGCTTTCGGACGATGAAGCAAGAGAACACATAGAAGAGTTAAGGAGATTGAAATTCTCTACAAAAAGAGAACACAGTATTACTACGCACCAGTCACAAGTAACATCGCATGTTATTTACAATGCACTACCTAATATCCACAACTGAACTACACATTCACCAGACAAAACTAATCACTATCAAAGTCTTAATTTGACAATTTAGGCGACAATTATACGGATAACGTGTTTACCCACGTCCAGTTCCATTAGCCAATGCTAAATCAACCATTGTACCTGCAATGGATATATAAATCCAATTCACAACTGAAATATCCACAAGTAAATAATTAATTCCATAACAAGCTAACCAATGATAAACATTCAATCACAACCATCTTATCCATGCGTTATGGATCGTACCTGCAATAAGTCCAACCACAACTATTGACACGCAACCATTTCCCACATAATCATTTAAGTAACGAAATTAGATCACCATTCAACCATTCCTATATTGTCCATAAAATTACACAAAGACCATTTAGCAGTTTAAAACCATTCTAGCATGGCACCCATGCTACCATTCACAAAACAACTCAAAATGTCAACTAATTACAATTGGTTCCACCAACTCATTTCATCATTGTTTAAGAAATCGAAAACACCCATAATAACTCAAAATACTTACCGCAAGGTGTTAATCTATGAATTATGCCACTTTCCACCTCCTAACCTAGCCTTTAATAGACCTTTGAGTTGTCTAATAACTGATTTTTAAGTGTGTTTGTATAGTTAGCAATAATCGGCAGCTTAGTGTAGCAATCCATCCAAAAAATGCCAAGAAGAAGAGAATGAGAGTCCAACATTGAAGTTGATGGAAAGACAGT
Organism: Chloranthus sessilifolius; assembly: GCA_021018995.1. Taxonomy (NCBI): domain Eukaryota; kingdom Viridiplantae; phylum Streptophyta; class Magnoliopsida; order Chloranthales; family Chloranthaceae; genus Chloranthus; species Chloranthus sessilifolius. The sequence continues at coordinate 122,191,901 of CM037588.1, read as the reverse complement.
GATTGAACCATTGTGGTACCCACCATATGGACCTTTTGGTATGCCTAAGACCCCTAGAAGTCCAGCAGTAAAAGAGAAGTGGGGCCCACACTTAATGGAGTGCAGCACCAGGGTGGACAAGGCAGCAGAGAAGTAGAACCTTGAGCTCGAGCAACTTTGAAGCTACCTCGAGCAGTTCAAAAGACTGCTGCAGCAACCACTCGAGCACACTCGAGTAGCTATCGAGTACATCAGTGCTGCAACAAGAGGTGTCTCGAGCAGTTCAAGACTATTGCATAGCATCCACTCGAGCAGTTGCACCTTCAGAATATTTATCGAGTAGTCCTCGACCAGTCTCGAGTAGTGCAGAGAACCTTTCAACCATACAACACCTTCAGACATCACAGTCGAGCAGCTACAGAGCATCTGTCGAGCAGTTCAGAGAACCTGTCGAGTGCCTTCAAGGAAGCTGTCGAGAAGCTTTCAAGAAAACTTTAGCCACTCGAGTAGATCTAACTTCAAGCCCCTATCCACTCGAGATCCACTAGAGATTTGATGCTTGAAGCTACCTGAAACTTTAAGCACTCGAGCAGCTCTATCCATTGAAGCATTCAACCACTGGAGATTCATTTAGAAGTAATCTATCCACTCGAGCTGTATATCCTGAAGCTGCATCCACTCTAGGCACGGGTTCCAACTGCTACCTACAGCCCCCAAGGGCATTTGTGAAACTTCCATAGCACTTGGGGCACATTTTTCAATGTGTTGTACTTTTCCTAACTATTAGGGGAAATACTTGGCTGCAAATTAGCTACATCAGCAACATCCCAACTAATTTGATTCTCCTCTTCTCTGATTGGCCAAGGCAAAAAGCTACTTTATGGATTGTATATAAACCATGTAAGCATGTAGAAAATTGTATTTGGATCAAGGAGGATATTCTTGCCTTAGGTCATTTTTAGGGTTAGGTCATCTTTTTCTTTTCTTCTTTCCTTAGCTCAGGATGTTAAGCTAAATCTTTGTAATTGTTACGGCTGAGATAACCTGTAAAAGGGTTATAAAGGGTCTGGAGTCTTGCAGAAACTGCAGCCTTGAGGGCAAACCATTGTAAGTACCTTTTTAAGCAATGAAAAGTTGTTTCTACTATTCCATTCAATTTGTAATGTTCTTGTATTTTTCATTTAGATCTTTATGGATTGTATGCACCTATGGATGCATGAGCTTGTAGCCTTGCAAACATAGTGGCTGCAGTGATTTTCTTATTTTAGCTTTTAACCCCCATGATTGGAGTATATCCATGGGATATCTTGTGACCATTTAAGTGGACAAGATATGGCCCTGGGACTAGTCCATATCTCAGGGTTGAGTTGGATTATTCTACCTTGCATTTGAGCTTATAGCCAAATGAAGGACAGCTACAAATCCAACTCTTGCTCTGCTTTGCAATGTAAAACTCAGTCCCTAGCTATTTACTTCACACATTTTCTGTTTATTATACCAATCCATTTCCATCTTTCGTCAAAACCCCCCTTTTTTTATTTCAGAACTATTATTTTTATTTCTATTTTAGTTTAGTTTTGTGACAACCCAAAAACACCCTCTCTTTACATTGCTTCCTAGTTTAGGTTTAAACATAGATCATAGATCTACTATTACTTTTATTTTTAGATCATATATCCCTGTGGGAAAAACTCTGATACAAACTTGCTACAATAGCCCTGGATCTTGCAGGACTTTATATTTGTTTTGCTGTGTTCATAAAAATTTTAAGAAAATGTTTAACAAAACCATCTCATCAAAAAAGCTCCAAAGCCAATGGCCGTAGACCCTGGCTAGTCCTCCTCACCACATGGCTGATCGACCTCATCATCTGCTCCACTAGCTCCAGAGCTAGATGCGTCTGACATGTATGTCCTTGCTACCGCCATATGCTGCAAGTAGTCGAAGGAGTACATGTAGCGCATTGCGTTAGTCAGCAAGGCCTCGTGATAGTAGAGCTGGCGCCTGGTCTACTCGTTTTGTTGCTCTATTCTCCTCATCATCAGATCCTGTAAATCCATTTACCGAAATGTTTCATCGCGAAGTCCACTCCACCGTATGGAGGAATTGGTGACTTGACTGGAACACGGTTATGGTGGTGGTATCGGATTTTGAGCCGCTTGATCCGGCTCCTGGTGTGGCTGTTGGTGCTATTGTTGTTGTACAAGTTGCACAATTTGCTCGGCCTGACGACGTTTAACACTCACGTTTAAACTGGTGAGACTAATTTTCAAATCCTCAAACTTATACTGCTGAGCGTTGCTAGTGAATTGGGGTTCATCTTGTGAAATTTGGTATCCCCCGTCTTCTTTTGTATCCACATATTGCTCGATCATCCGTGTGATGAATCAAGCATAAGGCAAACATTTGAGGGGTGCCTTGTGAGCACCTTATATCCCATTATTATGTGCATACACAATCCCTTCACTTACTACAATAGGGGTGGAGAACCACTTCCCCTGATAGGCTACAAATAAGGCCTGGAGAAAAATGTCTCTCCTCTCCTGCTCATGTCCCAATGAAAACATATCCTTTCAAAAAATGAAGTCAAGTGTCCACATGTAGTTGGGCTGCTGGGACCTTTTAACTGACAATCCCGATCTGGTTCGCCATTTTGTCATTTCGACAATAGTGTCTTCAAATGGTACCTTTTCAAGATTTGGGGGTTTTAACGTTCCGTCACTTACATACCTTGATTGGCATCCCATCATGGTAGCAATGTCACTTAGGTCAAATTGAAAATTGTGGCCATCGATTTTTTTTCATAAATTCCGTCTCATCTGCACTCATCCTTATGATTTGATAAAACAGGAGCACTAACCTAGGGCAATAATAATTATGAACTGGCTCAAGGAGGGATTTCATGTCAGCCATAGTCAAATACTCAAGTCTCCATCGTGTGGTTTCTTGGCCCTCGAATAGGTTGTTGTCAATGGACCATTCAACTTTAAACTTCTTTTCATCCCACCACTCGGTGGGTTGTTCTCGCACAATCAGTGGAGGATCCACCTTGTGATGTTTGGATGAAGAGGGTTTGGAAGCCGACATCTTTTGTTGACCCATCCTTCTAGAATTTGAAAAGCTTGAAAAGGAAAATCTCAAAAGAAAGTAAAAACTTACTCTTGAATGCGATGAAAAATGAAATGAACGCTCCACGGATGAAGATCGGACACGAATCCGATGAGTCAAACCTGGTCCTCAAAGAGAAGACGTAGAAACCCTAACTTTGGGGACTTTCGCGCAAAAAAAATAAAAAAAAAGAAAATGTCCTGCAGGCCATATATACCATGACAATCGCGCGAGTGACAAGAAAATGTCGCACGAGTGACAAGAAAAAGTCACGCGAGTGACTTATAAGTAAAATTGGCACCGGAACAGTTGCACAAGCGACTGTGTTACCTATTCTTTTGCGAATCTAAATTCATGCACGCGAGTTATGCAGATTTTTGGGATTTGGGTTGTTTGCTGTTTGGGTTCCTTTAATCATTTTAAATGTATCCTTTTCCCTTCCATTTATGTCCGAAATTTGTGTACATGATCTATATGCATCTACATATTCCATTGGATTAAATCATGGATTTCTTTTAGTCCATTTTCGATGATGCTTGACGATTTGCGTGTCGCACCCTTAGCACAATGTTAACTATTTGATAACAATCATACTTGATAAATTAAATGCACATAGAATGTTCGACTTATACATCATATTGAAATCACTCAAAATTTACATGGCTCCTTAACTTAAAAGTTTATTTGAAGAGCTGCGGATACAAGTCACTTATGTCCGACTTGCATTCCCAAGTAGCACCTTCCAGCAAATGGTTTCACCATCTCACAAATACCACCAGAATATGTTTGGTATGAAACACTTGCTCCTTCCGATCGAGAATTTGTACCAGTTCTTCTCTAATAGTCATGTCTTCTTGAATCTCGATCGGTTGATAGTCTAGGATGTGAGTTGGATCCTTCACATATTTCCTTAGCATCGGCACATGAAATACGTTGTGCATGCTCGATAGTTGCGACGGTAGAGCAATCTGATACGCAACCTCTCCAACGTGTCCCAAAACATCGAATGGTCCTAAGTAACACGGACTGAACTTCCCACGTTTGTCGAAGCGCATTACACCTTCTGTAGGTGAAATATTTATGAACACGTTATCTCCATGTTGAAACTAAACGCTCGTTCTTTTCTGATAGGCATAGCTTTTCTATCGACTTTATGCAACCCTTAATCTCTCATGGATCAAACGTACTGCTTTGGTGGTACTTCCAATGATTTTTGGACGCAAAATAAATTTCTCTCTGGTTTCTTCCCAGTTAATTAGAGATTTACATCTTCGTTCATATAGTGCTTCATAGGGAGCCATACTGATACTTGTCTGATAACTATTATTGTATGCAAACTCAATCAGGGGCAGATGTTGATCCCATGATCCTTGAAAGTGAAGCATACAAGCTCGTAGCATGCCTTCCACAATCTGGTTTACCCTTTTCATTTGTCTATCTATTTGTCGGTGAAATGCAGAGCTAAAGTCTAACCTTGAACCCATTCCCTCTTGAAATTCTACCAAAACTGTGATTTATACAACGGGTCTCGATCTAAAACAATGCTCATAGGGATACCATGCAATCAGACTACCTCTTTTAGCTACATCTCTGCAAACCTACTCATTGTATATTTGGTATTGTAAGCCAAGAAATGGGCTGACTTGGTTAGCCTATCGATAATTACCCATATGGAATTGTGTCCCTTCATCATTCTCGGTAACCTAAAAATAAAATCCATGGAAATGGATTCTCAGTTCCATTCTGAAATCGGTAGAGGTTGTAATAAACCTGATGGATGTCGATGTTCCACTTTCACTTGTTGACACACCAAGCACTTTGAGAAGTACTCGACAACATCTTTCTTCAAACCTCTCCACAAAATTTTTTTTTTAGGTCATGGTACATCTTGGTACCACCTAGATGAATAGCATACTTTGACTTATGGGCTTCTTCTAAGATGGTATGCCGGAGATCGACATCAGTCGGTATACATTGACGCCCTCCAAATAGTTGCGATCCATTCCCCTTGATGGAGAAATCTGGTTTAGTAACATCTATCACTCCCTACTTGATTTTCGTTAGTTCTTCATCTTTCATCTGAAGCTCATAGATGTCATCAAAGATCGTCGGTCAGATAGTGTTGTTTTCCAGTAAGGCTCCTAAATCTTTTACCTTGATCTTCATGTCATACAATGAAATGTCCTCTAATAACTTCCATCTATGGAGTCCCATGATGAGGCTTGATAACTGAGCTGAATTCTTTCGACTCAAAGCATTTGCTACTACATTCGCCTTGCCTGAGTGATATTAAATGGAACAATCATAATCCTTGAGAAACTCAATCCATCTTTTCTGCCTCATATTCAATTCCTTCTGAGTAAATAGGTACTTGAGGCACTTGTGGCCTATAAGTATCTCAAAAGTCTCTCCATATAGGTAATGCCTCTATATTTTCAAGGTAAAAATCCCTGTTACTAGTTCAAGATCATGTGTTGGGTAATTCTTTTCATGATCCTTAAGTTGTCTTGAACCATAGGTAATAACTCTCTCATTCTTGTTGAGAACATAGCCCAACCCACTACGTGACGTGTCACTAAACACAACAAAACCACCACTACTTGATGGAAAAGAAAGAACTGGTGCAGAGGTAAGCTTTCTCTTATGTTCCTGGAAGCTCTTCTGACACGACTCGATCCATTCAAACTTGTCATTTTTCCTCATAAGCACTGTAAGCAGTCCTGAAATCTTAGAAAAACCTTCTACAAATCTTCTGTAGTAGCCAACCAAGCCTAAAAAACTTCATACTTCTATCACTCACTTTGGTTGTTCCCATTGTACAATTGCCTCAATCATTGCAGGATCGACCGTAATACCCATTTCAGAGATGACATGTCCTAAGAACCTCACTTGTTCTAACCAGAACTCACACTTACTGAGCTTTGCATAAAGCTGGTGTTCACATAATGTCTGTAAAGTGATTCATAGATGCGACATGTGTTCTTCCTTTGACTTCGAGTAGATGAGGATATCATCTATGAATACAAGCACACATTTATCGAGATATGATTTGAACACCTTATTCATGAGATCCATGAATGAAGCTGGTACGTTAGTCAAGTCGAAAGGCATCACTAGGACCTCGTAATGCCCATATCTGATTCGGAAAGCCTTCTTCTGAATATTCCCAGCTTTCACTTTATACTAGTGGAAGTCGGACCTCAAATCGTTCTTGGAAAAGAGCCTTGCTCCATGCAATTGTTCAAAAAGATCATCAATTCTGGGGAGTGGATAGCGGTTCTTGATCGTCAACTTGCTCAACTGGCGATAGATGCACAATCTCATCGACCCATCCTTCTTCTTGACGAATAAGACTGATGCTCTCCAAGGAGAAACACTTGGTCTTATGAACCCTTTGTCTAAGAGTTCCTGCAACTGCTCCTTCAACTCTTGTAGTTCAGTCGGAGCCATCCTATACGGTGCTTTCGACACTAGTTTCGTGCTCGGAGCTAAGTCAATTGCAAACTCAACTTCTCAGTCAGGCGGTAATCCTGATAGTTATTTAGGAAACACTTCTTAAAACTCGCAAACAACTGAAATATTAGCTATGTTGTTCTTCTCTTCCCGTTGCTCCTCCAAAAATGTAAGATATCCACTGCATCCGTTCCTCATCAGTCGTTCGACTCGAATCGCAAAGATAAACGGTGCTATGCTAGCTTTGAAACCACAAAATCGGAGCGACTTTCCGTTTGGAGGGTGGAAAGTAACTATTTTTTATAGGCAATCAATGCTTGCATGGTAAGCGGATAGCCAGTCCATGCCAAGGATCACATCGAATCCTTGCATATCTAATAGAATGAGATCGGTCATCGTCTCGTGACCCTCAACTGAAATTACAATCGATCGGCAAAACATATCCATGCTCATCGCACTTCCCATAGGGACTGACACGACTAAAATAAAATCTAAAGGTTTAGGGATGACCCTCAATTTGGTCGCGAGCTATGAAGTTACAAAGGAGTGTGTAGAACTTGGGTCTATCAATACCCATGCAACACCTGCCCCGAGATCTTTATGTTGGTCAAAATGTTGACTAGACATTGGTGTGACCTGACAATGACAAGTGACTGCCTGAGACTAGGTATACCAAAATTCTTAAGGCACTCACCTTAATTCTATAGATATTTGACTATTGGTAGTGGAACCAATAGGGCACCCCATTTAATTGGATGAGTGTGTTAGGAAAATTAATGAGATACACACCACATCTCATACTCCAAATCTACCCGGAATATTGCATTAGCAAAAGTTTTACCCGAGGTTTGATCAAAATTGGGCCTGACCCTTTGTAGTGATGAGGTGATCATCGCCAATGGATCAAATTTTGAAAATTATCACCAAATTGCTTCATGTGTTGATTCAAACTTCGACCCACAAAATAGTAGCACGTAGATGCACTAATACATGAGGCTATGTGTTTGTGTTTTGCATAGAACCATAGCAATTCTTGTAATATTTAAATAAGCCCAAGGGCAAATATAATAAAAATCCCTAATATTTGTAAATTAGATATTAGAATTTACAAATCTCTAGCAAATCCTAGCCCTGGGTTCATTTGACCAAGATTTGAACCATCTTATACCATCTATTTTCATTGGGGAAATCTAGGGTGTAAGATGCGGCCAATTTCATACACCACAAGATTTCTAAGATTTTAGAATTTCACAAAGTTCAAGGGCCTTGAAAACCACAAAGGACAAGAGATTGACTTGATGTGTGATAGAGAGAGAGAGAGAAGGTAATGATGAGCATATATGGGGACTTGGAGGAAAAAGACTTGGAAAGCAAAAATGTGACATATGTCAAAAAATTTCAGCCCATGTTCCCCCTCCTCATAGCCCAATTTTCAAGTTCTATCTTCTTCCTCTCTTCCTAGCTCCATTAGAGCTCCTCGAAGCTCTAGTTATAGAAAAACCACTCCTCCCAATCTACCTTGAATTCCAAGTCTAAAATTACCACTCCATTCCCCACACTCCACACACCAATATACATAAATCACAGCCCCATCTCAGTCGTCTTCATCCCACGATTTGGAGAAAATTAGCTTGGAGGTTGGAACTTGCAAGGTAAAATCTTAGTTTAGATGGTTGTCTAGACTTCTGACTTGTAGTATTTAAATTTTCTCATAGATGTGTGCTATCTTCTCTTATTTTTGGATGAATAAGTCTGGAATGATCTTGTTCTCACATGGGACCAGCAAGTTAGCACTCTTTGATGTGATCTATAGGATCACTTAAGAGTCAACCAATAGTCCATGATGGCCAATAAGCATAGACCACTAGATCCTAGAGTTTCTATGCATTTTCGTATAGATCTCTTAGATAGAATTGATTTTTGTAAGAAAACATTAAAGGATTTTTGATTTATCTAGAGGAATGAGATTGGAAGACCATGTATGTTATCATCACACACATGCAAGGCCATCCAATGGTCCAAAATGACCAAGAAGGTCAAACTAGGTAGACTTTGAAAGAGTAGTTAGGAAATGCTATATATTTTGTGTATAAAATGGATTTTTATGTGTATTTTCTGCGATTCCATTTTGCGACATGGACATGAGCCAAATGGTACCATGGCTAGGATTAGATGAATGGTTAGGATTTACATGGGATCTTCCAAAATATCAAATAAATGAAGAGTTTTAAATGAGATGTTTATAAAAGAATTTTAAAAATCAAAATGGATTTTTAAGAATATAAAGATGCCCAATACACTAAGTTCGATCGGATGGCTCCCACAGCCCAAACCCGACAATTTTAAGAAAAATCGATACTGGCGACTAGGAAGTACCAGTAACCAATAAACATTAGTTAAATCAGTGTGATAACACCAAATTTGATCCCAAAGGACTGAGGATTAGGTTGAAAAAGTCTCGGACCGAGACCCGTTAATATGTTGCATTGGATGGACCACTAAGTGGACCCCATTCGTGGCCTAAATCTCTGAGCCTTGCAGCCCACAGAAAACCATTCTCGGAACAGCTGATATAATAAATAGAAATAAATTCCAGAAAAATCCCGAACAATTCTGGAGGGTACTTGGATGAGTCCTTGATGTCCGCCTAAAATTTTAGACCCGAGCCCCTTACGGTTTGAACGTTACGGCACCTAGAACGCGAAGCGACAAATCTGTCCAGTTGCACCCAAAAATAGAGCTATAATATGCTCCAGTTTCCGTGCCCGAAACATTAACAGAAAAAATATGGAATAAATTGTACATATAACTAAATATATCCTTAAGGACTAGTATAAATTTCATGCCTCAATTCGATCAGAATTGAAGGCAAGAAATTCTTTAAATTTAAGCAAGCATTGCTGGCAAACGGTACACAGCCAGAAACCTAGACCCGACCTTCAATCGGATGGATCATATTATGTCTTGATCCGTTGTCCTTTGGCCCAAATAATGTAAATAAAAAAGTTAGACAACTTGTGGATCTTTTCAGAGACCAGCTGCTCGATTCCCTTATCGAAGTTGAAAGTTGAGGACCCAACACCGACGCTTAATAATTATGGCCCAAAACCATGGTAAAACATAACTTATCTTGGTGATCTATGTACCATGATCAGACCTGATCTTATTTTTTGATTCCACCACTTGGGAAAGACGCTCTCATCAGTCATCTTACCCACAGTTTTAGAATCATTTAAAAATTCGATCAGAGTAAAAAATAGTGGCCGATTTATCGTAGGCTGTCTGCCACTTCGAAAAATCTGAATATATGGGATAGAAGAGTATTCGGACCTTTAGCCCAAGACCCGTGACCAATTGGGCAGACCCAAACACATGGTCCCATAATGCCAACATATGATAAAAACCCATGTGAATTAAGTCAAAGGACCTGATTGAATTCTATGACGGCCCAATAAGGCCCAAACTCGTAAACTATTAGTAAATAGGATTGATAGGATTGACAAGAGTTTAAGGACCCGTCCCATAACTCAATGAACTTGATTATGAACCTGGCCCAAGACATGTTCTTTAAGTCCCATGGGAACTAGGAACTAATATGTCCTGGACCTTGGAGAAGGCCCATACCTCTAGATTTAAGTCTTGTAATGGCCCGGATTACCTAGGAAATGGTAGATTGGACCTATAATCTATTGAACCCATATTGTAAAGGACCCGTTGAGTCCTTTGGACCTATAATCCATTGGACTCATATTGTATTTTACCCGTTGGCCCTATAATCCGTTGGACCCCATGTTGTATTGTACCCGTTGGACCCTTTGGACGTATAATCTATTGGACCCATATTGTGTTGGATCCGTTAGACCCTCTAGACCTATAATCCATAGGACCCATATTGTATTGGACCCGTTGTACTCTTTGGACCTATAATCCATTGGACTCATATTGTATTAGACCCATTGGGCCCTTTGGACTTATCAACCATTGGACCCACAACTCGTTGGACCCACAGCCCATACCCGAAAGTATAAGATAAGTAAAGCGATTGACCTTCATTGAACAGTCAGATAGTAGAAGTTAGTTTAACTTGAATAGATAAGACTTTAAGGAACAGACACACAAGTGCCTCGAACCACGTTAGAGACGACCTAGTTCTTATCAATGATGATAAACATAAGTCCCCCTTTGAACTTTAACTAGGGTAACACTTTATATAAGTGTAAGCCGACGTGATCCTCCCTTAGGATCAAGTCATTTGAAACATAGACTTGATTTCTGTTTGGATATGATTGGATATGATAGGATATGATAGGATATGATAAATAGTGACGTGTAGTATATGATAAGTATATAAAAAGTACATTATTAGTACATGATAAATACATAAATAGTATATGATATGATATGATATGATAATCTGATAAGATAGTATATGATATGATCTGATATGAGTAAATGACTTAATAAGAAAGCATATGATATAAGTAAATGATCTGATAAGAAAGCATGTGATATGATCTGATGATCTAATAAGAGAGTATTTGATATGATTTGAAATGAGTAAATGGTCTGATAAGAAAGCATATGATAAAATGATATGACAATAATATGATAAGAATATGATAGGAAGCTGAAATGCTTGAAAAGACATGTCTGATAGTAACATGAGCTATTTGAATCGCTTGTTTGACATGCTTGAACTTGAACCTAAATCTGTACTTGAATTCTAAATTTGGAAAAGAATATTTGAATACTTGAATTATAAATCTTAAAAGAATACTTGAATTCTTAATCTGAAAAGAAAATTTGAATACTTGAATTCTATACTCGAAATGAGTATCTGAATATCTGAACTCTGAACCCAAATTGGGTATTTGAATATGATTATGGACCTCTAAAATGGGTAAATAAGATTATGAACCTCTGAAATGGGGTAATATGATAAAGATACATGATACAGAACCCCAGAAATTTGGGCAAAGAATATAGAATTTGAAAGATAATGTAACGAAAATTGAAAAAATTGAAAGTGGAAAGACGATACCATTATGTTCTGTTTTTCCCTCACATAGCTGATCACTATTCTCAGAAACATGCTTGTATGGGCACCTCGTATATGAATAGACCCTCATATATGCAGGAATATTGAAATGTCAGTTGAGGATCGGGTCTAGTTAAACCAACTGGGTCATTGATCATTGTCTAAGATTGGCTAAACGGTGGAGAGTGATCAATATTGGCATATGAATTCTGTCTGGACAATGGTTGGGGATTGGTATCAATACCGAATTAATTAAAAGATACTAATAATAATTAATCTCATATTTCACTAAATTTAATAATAATAATTTATTCTCTAAGGCAATGAAAATTTTGCTTGATCACATTGGATAAATTTTGAAAAAAAATGTAACTTATGCCTAATGATCGTACTGCAATTCTTTTCTTTTCATATTATTGTCATAGATAATCTGTAGATTATAATCTTGGACTTAGTTCTTAGCTCATGTTGTTTCCGATTTAGTGGTAAATGGAACATCATTGAACTGCTATTATTTCTACAAATACTTATCTAAATACTAATTGGCATCAGTTCTATTACATTTAGTTAGGATTCTTGCTTGATAATTAATTATATTCACAATTGTTGGAAATTTCACTTGCACATGCACCTATGGACTATCTGTATACTATTTGTATTAGAATTCTAAGACAATGCTAACTAAGATTTTATTGAGCTTCATCGCTTATGGTCATTTTATGACCCAAAAATTTCATAGGCCAGTCAACAGCCTCCCAGCTAGGATTATAGAAGCTGGATGCTAAAGGATCCAGGAGTGACAACCGAGCTAATAGTTTAAAGCCCCTTTTGTCTAGTAGAGCTAGCAGCACCTGCACTTAGTTTTGAAAGGAACCTTCCTATTTTGGCTTTGGTTTTAGTCCATTCCATTTGAAATTCTGATTGTAATTTTGTAATTGGGCTTGTATAAACAGTTTAACTTTTAAGGTTTTACTTTGATGGAAAAAGGTTTTAAAAGCTTCCTCCATTATATTTTTTTACTCAGTGGAAACAGTTTATGTGCAAATCGTAATTTTGAATATGCCCATCAGGTTAACGAAATTGGGATGTTAAACCGATAGTGTTTAACTCAAGTTTTCGCTCATACTTTAATAAATTAACGACTATTTTAATAAATGAAATTTAATTATTTTCGCAATTAAAGAATTTTCCGTGAAATTTTTGAAAAAAAATATGTGATTAGTTACCTGAAGAAGAGATACGAATTAAGAAGTTGATATCAAAGCATAAGGATTTTGAAACTTGTTTGATTTCTGAAATCTTTTTCCAAAGATTTAGGATTTCGAAGGTTTTTACTGATTTATTTGACTTTGAATTGTGAGTCCATTCCATCAAGCTTACTTCACCAAGGTGCAATGCCAGAAGGACACTGAGTTCCTCAAACTTTGCAAGGAGCTTTAGACGTCATGCAATATAGCATCTAAGTTAACTTACTCATTAGTTATGCGACCCGATTGGTCCAAGATGAGGAATGGAAGGTGAGGAGGATCGAAAGACGACTGAAACCTAGCATCCAATGCTTTGTGATTCCTTACCAGTTAGACCTATGTGGCAGTACTTGAGAAGGCCCTCCTAATAGAGGCCAAAAATGTAGAGTTCCTCGCAAGCCGTGAGAGGAGAAGTCAGAATAACCGAATGAATCAAACTAAAAAACTGTGACCTAAACCCCAGGCTAGAATGGAGAAGGAACCCAAAGCAAAGAGGACGAAAGTTCAGGTAGTAACCGTTGTGGAAAAACCAAAACACATGGTAGGACCCTGCCAGCATTGTGGAAGAGCAGTCCACACCAGGACAACCTGTCGTTTGGCATTAGGCATTTGTTTCGCTTGCGGTCAGAGAGGACACATGATAAGAGACTGCCCAACTCATCAAGTGAAGCAAGAGATAACTAAAGGGAAGAAATCGGTGACTCAAGGACGAGTCTATGCGTTGACCAAAGGAGAGGTGAAAGCATCCCCTGTCGTCATTGTAGGTACGATGTTTGTTTCTCAACAATTAGCTCAAGTTTTGATAGACCCTGGATTGTCTCATTCATTTATATCACCATCTTTTGCTAGTAAGATAAAGATAGAACCTATGAAACTTGCTGAAAATTGGTACGTGATTACTCCTACTGGTGAACAAGTCAAGATTAGGATTGTGTACCCATTGTGCACCCTAGATATTAAGGATCACTCCCATGAGGCCAATCCCTTTCTGTTGAACATGAGAGACTTGGACGTTATACTTGAAATGGATTGGTTTTCCTTCCATCGTGCTTGTCTAAACTGTCATGATAAGACACTAACCTTGAAAATTCTTGGTCAACCTGAGACATTCCTGTCATTAATTTAGGAACCTTCGTCCTTATGACACATATTCGGTTTTGCTTCTAATCTCGTACCACAATAATCTAAACTCACCCTCGATAGAGTCCTTCAAATTAGAGAGTTTTCGGACATGTTCCTGGATGAGATGTGTGGTTTACCACCATCTCGAGAAATTGAGTTTCAAATATGATTTGCTTGAATATGATTCTAATTGCTTGAATAGATAGATAGTCTGAGTATAGCCTGCTTGCTTGAATATATGTCTTGACTGATGCACATGATCATCTAAATATGTCTTTGATTTTTGGGATATGATTGCTCGAATATGATTCTGCTTATTTGATAATGATTCCGAATGCATTCCAAATATGAATATGACTAGATGATTTGACTTTGATTACATGACTTCCGGATAAAATTTGGCACCCTCTGTTTGTTTGATAATGATCAAACCGTTACAGCACATGATATACGATATGGTAGAATATTATAGTCTTCATCTTTCTTGCGTGACATCTTCTGATATAGATTGAGTTTTCAAGACCTACCATGATATGATTTTGGCTATTGATTCTGTTTATACTCACATTTTATACACTTGATAGGTGTGATTAGATTGTATGATATCACCAAAGACGACGATATAGTTTGATTGATTTACACTGACCGCTTGGGTCGATTTGACGTAAGAAATAAAAATCACCGATCGACCACAAACTGGAGAGATTTTAATTAATAAG